>CAJNJA010031219.1:0-30518 GCA_905231915.1 Symbiodinium necroappetens
AGCAGGAGTAGTGGTAGTGGTCGTAGTCGTAGTCGTAGCAGCAGCAGCAGCAGCAGCAGAAGTAGTAGTAACACAAGTGGGACTGGAAGTGGTGGTAGTGGTAGTAGTAGTAGTCGTCGTCGTCGTGGTGGTGGTGGTGGTGGTGGTCGTCGCCGTAGTAGTAGTAGTAGTAGTAGTAGTAGTAGACGTAGAAGTAGTAGTAGTAGTAGTAGTAGTAGTAGTAGTAATAGTAGTAGTAGTAGTAGTAGTAGTAGTAGTAGGAGGAGGAGGAGGAGGAGGACCAGCAGCAGCAGCAGCAGCAGCAGCAGCAGCAGCAGTAACCATAGTCGCAGTCGCAGTCGTAGCAGTTGTAGTAGTCGTAGTAGTCATAATCGTAGAGCTCGTAGTTTTCGTCGTAGAAGTGGTAGACGAGCAGCAGGAGGAGTAGTAGTGGTCGTCGTGTAGAGTCCAGTGGTAATGGTCCTATGGGTGATAGCAGTCGTAGTGGTTGTCGTCGTCGCAGTCGTCGTTGTCTTCGCAGTCGTGCTTGTTAGTGTCTTCGTCCTCGTCGTCGCTGCGCAGTTGCATAGGTCATTGTTGTTGTAAGTGTAGTAGAATTTGTAGCATCGCTTGTCACCGCATCCTCGACAATGATGTTACTAAGACGTTAAGAACGTGAATACTCCTGATCACAATCACCATCATGACCAATCATGTCTCCTATGACCGTCATTATCAGCATCACCGGTCAATGCTCGAGTAGCACTGCTGCATTTTGTGGGTCATCTAAAGTATCTACAGCACTGCTGGGAAGTCCAGCAAAAAGCCCTCACAAGCCCTAGAACAGGAAGACGACGACAAGGAAGTGACGTTCGTGAGCGAGGTCCTGCCGGATCTTTTACTTTCCACCGACCGGCTCTGGAATTGCACCATCATGATCAAGGACGTCTGCGGGCCCTACACTTTGGACCCTAAACCCATAAGCCCCAACCACCATGTTGATCAAACCCCTAGCGCCCCAAGCCCTCAATCTTAAACCCCTAAGCCCAGCCCTTAAACCCACCATCATGATCAAGGACAAGCGGGGACCCCCAACCCTAAACCCAAACCCCTAAACACCTAGCCCAAATCCTAAACCCTGAATTTAAATCCTTAAACCCTTAAGCCCTAAACCCTGACCCAAAACCCTCAACAAGGACGTCTGGGGCTTGCGATTGTTTCCGAAGATCAGCTCCGAGGAGTCCCCATCCTGTACACAGACGGTTCTGCTCGAGGTGGGGAGTTGCTGAAGTCTTAGGGCGTTTAGGGATGACGGAGGGTTTAGGGAGGGTTCTAGGGAGGGCTTATGGTTCACCATAAAAGTATGAGCTTGAGGTTGAAGGCACGGCGCAGCAGGGTTTAGGGTGAGCAGTTAGGATCAAGGGTTGAGGGGTCTTGACTGAAAGAAAGCTTAGTGTCAACAACTGCCCAGGCGAATGGAAAGAGCTACAGCTCCTCGTACCGGAAGACATATCCAGTCGTCCGGAAAGTGAGGATTCCTCCTAGCCGGTATGCCCGACTGGGGGGCTTTCGCATCTATTCCAAAGCCACCGGGGAGGGTGAGGAGATGTACTGGCTCCGGTGCGATTACGCCACAGGCCGGAATTCCCAAACATTTTTCAGGCTTTGAAGCGATCCCTTCAGCCGTGAATCCTGAACCAGAATACTATAGTACTCTCATTTAGTAGAACAAAACACTATAATGCTATGGTACCAGAATAATCTACTAATGCATTACTACAGTATTTTAAACTATATAATACTACAATACTATAATACCATAGTGCCGTAATACCACAGTACTAGATTACTACACCACTCTAATACTATATTTCTATATTGCAACACTACCATAGCTGTATATGATTATAACACTATAAGACTATCATACTATATTGCTACATTGCCATAATACTACATTACTATAATCCTGCAGTACTACCCTAAACCTTAAACCCTAAAGCCCTAAACCCTAAAACCCTAAACCCTAAACCCCTAAATCGTCATCCCTTAGGCCACCCACTGGTCCTGAAGCAGAATGCGGATGGCTCCATGGAGCAGCGCAGCTTCGAGCTGCCACCGGCCCAGTCTGTTTTTTTGAGGTGGTTTGGGGTTTAGGGTTTATGGTTCAGGGCTTTAGGTTTTTTTTTTTTGGTTTTAGGGTTTAGGGTTTAGGGTTTAGGGTTTAGGGTTTAGGGTTTAGGGTGTAGGGTTGGGTTTAAAGTTTTTCGGGCTTAGGTTTTAGGGTTTAGGGCGAGGCTGGCTTCTTTGAGTTTAGAGAATGCTAGTCGACTAGCGGAAGAGTGGTGCGAAACCTCGTAACTCTGTTTCCACCAACTGGCCATGCTAGCCTCAATGAGCACAACACGCACAAACACATGACCATCAGAAGGGTTGTTTGAACCGTCAACCATAGCCTATAAGGCAAAAAGACTTGTAAGTTGTCATGCTGAACCGCAGCATATCTTGCGACACACCCACAAAATATCAGGGTTGCAATACAAACCATAAGACTTCTCAGGCGAGGCACAACAGAAGATCGTTAGCATCATCGGCAGCACCAGACCCACATCTGTCACTTCCCCAGCCAGCCCGCAACTGCCAGCAACCAGCACTATGGGCCACCGCCACCAAACCAGCCCCGCCAGAAGCAGCAGCCACGGCTGCGGATGATGTGATGTCGATGATGACGGTGATGCTGTGACCCTCAATCCTAGCCTCATCCTCATCCTCCTCATCCTCATCCTCACCACATTCATCATTATCGAATTAACCGTGAAGTACTTTCCTGTGACCTTAGGTTCCAGATTCCTAAATGGACAACTCGCGACGAGTTGTGTATGAACTTCTTTGTGGTCCTATGTCTGTAAGTTCATGGACGGATGAACGGTGATAAACGGCCAGCACTCTTGTTGCTTTCGGTTAGGCCGAACACCTTATTTTTGTGTTAGATGTTATCATTGGATGATTTGGTGGAAAATGGTCAATGATGACATCGATGTGGCTTTGATTCATCCTCGGCGAGTACAGCCCTGTGCAGTATTCGTAGTGCACCCACATAGTTCGACAATCTTCTGGGAGAGGTGCATGCTGTCCGCCGTAAGCGGGGAGCACCTGATGGTACCGAACTAGTTTCATGCTGAAGCTTCTGAGGCTCCATACACTACCACTATGGAATTAGGTCCCAAACGACCATCCTCATTATGTTTTCAGGCCCTATTTCCATAATAGTAGTACTCATGAATCCCCCTGGGTTGCCTCTGAAGTTCCCCAACAACAAAATTCATATGTCATGCCTTTCTGTCCCCCCGACTAGGACTAGGCAGGCTTTCGAACATGTGAGTTGCCATGGCTATTTATCTAGAAGGCTGGAGACTTCAGGTTCGACTCTGTTTTGGGTTTAGGGTTTAGGGTTTAGGGTTTAGGGTTTTAGGGTTAAGGGTTTTAGGATTTAGGGTTTTGGGTTTAGGGTTGGGGGTTTAGGGTTTCGGGCAACTTAGTTCGGTCCCCGCGCCCGGATTCCAGGTTTAGCACCAGGCGGACGGACTTGGAAAAAGGGCAGAACCTGACGGTGCTTGCCGACGCGACCCTGGTGAGGCCTGCAGGTTTCGAGAAGGAGAGGGGAGGGAGTCCCAGAGAGCTGCACCCCTTTTTTTTTGTCGGAATCTTCCTGAGATTCTCTTGGATAGTCCAGAAATTTGTAAGGGTCATTAAATCAACACTTTGGATTCAATGACCCTTATAAAGCTTAATGATTCAAATGGCTTAAGAAGATTCGTGAAGGGCTCTCTGGGTCGAGGATTCTGCTTGTTGTTGAGGTGTAGGGTTTAGAAGGTAAGCGCTCTCTTGTGGTTGTTACTCCTGGGCTTTTGGGTGAGGCTTTCTTCAGTCACGAGGAATTTTTGTAAGTTGATTTTGCAGATCTGAGCCTTAAGGACCCTAAATGCCTTGGGCGCTCAAGACCCCTCACGCTCGCCCTTCACAGAGCCCTTGTCTCCTAAATTTAGGGCTTATAGGGTTAAGCTCTACAGGGAGTGCCCTAAACCCTAAACCCTGGGCTTTTCTGACCCAAGGCCCCAAGATGCCCCAGGCCCCAAGATGCCCCAAGCCCCAACTGGGTTCTTGTAATTCAGTTTAAGTTACTTTAGTAGTAAGGAATCCCTATTCTTTCCTATAGATCCCAATTCTGGTAACTTAAACTTTATAGACTCCTTAACAAGAACCTAAACCCTAAACCTTCAACCCTAAACCCTAAACCCTGAAAAGAACCCCAGCCAAGGTTCTACCGAACCGAGGCCCCCTTGGCCGTGTAAGCCCCAAGCGATCCTAAGCGCAAGGCCGCTGGCCGAGGGCTTCGTGACCGTCGCCCCCGAGGGATGATGCCTTCAGGCTGAGTTTGGGGCTTAGGATTTGGGGTTTGGGGTTTAGGGTTTGGGGTTTACAGTTCAGGGTTTGGGGTTTAGGGTTTAGGATTTCAGGTTTGGGGTTTGGGGTTGAGGGTTTCGGAGTGTATGGAGGGAGCTTAGGTGTTCAGGGTGTGCATAGAGTTGTGTGGAGCTTTAAGAGTGGTGTTCCGAGATTCATGGTTCGAGAGGTTTCAGAGCTACTTGCCCACCGTAGATTCACTCAAGACCTGAGCTCCGGCACACGGACGGTGAAGCGTGGTGTCACCGGGTTTCTTGTGCTTCTCCGAGGCCTGTGGGCTCAGGCTCATGGCATCCGCAGTTTGTTCAGTCCTTTCTTCCATATCTCGCATCTCATGGCTCTCAGTGGCGTGCCTGGTCGTGGCCCTGGGCCCGAGCTTCGGCGTGCGCCCTGAGATCTTCGCAGAGCTCGCTGCGAGTGCCGGCGTTTCTTGCTTGCATCTGTCCCTTATGCCGCACTCTGCGCCTCCGAAGCTTTGACCTCGCCGACCCAAACTCCCTCTGCCAAACTCTGCCAGACCAACAGCTCAGGACGCAAGACACCGCGTAGGCCAAGCGGACGGATCGACGTCGGCCTTGGCCCCTTCTGCCCGAGGCTCAGGTCTGCGGATCATCGCAGGATTTCGGCAAGCTTCTGCCCGACTGCGGTGCTTTGGGGATGTGTAGGATTCAGCGTGTGTCTTCAGTGAGTGTAGGGCTCGGAGTTAGGATCGTGGTGTGTGGGGACCTGCATGTGGACCGAGGAGATCGAAATCCCGAAGTCCGAGCATCTGCACCTTCCCGTCGAGGCTCCAGCATTCCCCAAACTCCCAACCCCTGAACCCCAAACCCTCAAGGCCCTAAACCTCAAAGCCCAAACCCTAAGCTCTAAACCGGAAATCCTGCAGTTCCTACAAGCCCTATAAAGCCCAAACCCCGAGGCAAACCCCGAGGCCTTCAAGTCCTAAACTGCAAAGCCCTGCACTTGCCATTTTTCCCAGAGGGGCCCAAAAACTCAGGCCCCTGCGGCTATTTGTCCACCTAGGTGGTCCACGAGACCCTATTTTAAAGGAGCCTTTATAGTACGGAAGCCAGCAACAAGGAACCCAGTTTGCTTTGTTGAGCCACGGCACGACTAGATTATGCTACTGTGCTATTTCTGCTGTTTGCTTGACGGCTCATAATGAACTTGGAGGGTTCACGGGTAGTTAAAAATGGAGGTATAAGTTCTTAAATATGGGTTACAACTCTGAGCACAAGAAGGAAAGCCACGAAAGAACCCCAGACCCACGATTCCTCAGGAGGAGCCCGCTGCGCCGTCCAAGCCGCTACTAGCCGGGGAGCCTGGTACCTTCCGCCATGTGCAGCACAGAGAGGGCTCACGGTTTAGGGTTCGGGAGGTTTAGAGAGGCTTGGGGAGGTTTCGAGAGGTTTACGGAGGTTTAGGGCTTAGGGTTTGGGGTATATGTTTGCGTTCTATACCCCAAATGACATTACGGATTCTCCTTAGCCTTTGATTTATGGCAGATTCCTTCCTTGCCTATGGGGGTGGGGCGCTGGGAGCTCAGGGTGCCATGTGGGCAGCTCTGTAAATTAGGGTCCCTTTTCGGGTCTATTGGGGACCTATAAAGGAATCCTTATTTAGAGAACTACCCATGTTGTTTCAAGGGAGTCTACCTGGGGCCGGAGAAGCAACGGGTTTTCGAGCCCAAAAGCACGAGTGAGAAGTTGCCAGCTCCCAAATGTTTTACAGTATTGCTGCAGTCTTGTTGTTGTGCCATTCTGGTCTTGTTATTGTCATTGTGGTAGTTAGTATTATTTAGCATCTGACTTTTCCGAATGAGAGTTACCTGAACAGAACCGGCATGTTGAAGCCCTCGTAGTTGCCAAAGCTGAGCTTTCGTCGACATGTACCGTGAAGTGTCGGAGCAGGAAGGAAGAACGGACCCACGATACCAGGCCCACCTGAGTGTCAGCTTGTTTCCCATAGCTTGGCTACTTGTTTCACTTTAGTCCATCTGTAAGCCGAGAGTTTGCTGCAGATCTGACCCGACATAGATTCTACGGGCCCAGGTCAGACCTACTTCTACAGCGTAGAAGCACAAGCTTCAGAGTCAAGAGAGTTTTCGACTCCGCCCCCTGGCACCTTGGAGGCCAGAGCCAGCAGCGTGGCTGAGACGGAGACCACGGACTCCCCGAACTGTGCCTGGCTCTGCAGAAGCAGCTCTCTCTTTTGAAGCTGTGCTCTGGTAGGAGGCTTTCGACGCTGAACCGAGGCACTGGAGACCTTGAGGCCCTCAGGAAGCTGCAGATCGGCGGAGAGGGCGATTTCTGCGACTGGCCCGGCATCCGCTGTGATGACCAGGGCTGCGTCGTGGAGATCACTCGCCACGATGCGCGGGGCCGCCGCTTGCATGCCGTGGCATCCCTGCGGCAGCTTGTGCGCCTCGACCTCTCCAACTCCATGGTCTCTGGGAACGTCGCGGACCTGAGCGGGCTTGAACAACTCCATCACCTCGATCTCTCCCACACACGGGTCAACGGAAACGTCGGGGCCCTGCACGACCTCCGACAACTCCATCACCTCGATCTCTCCCACACAGGGGTCGGCGGGTTCGTCGATGCCCTGCAATTCCTCCGACAGCTCCATCACCTCGATCTCTCCCGCACACGCGTCCGTGGGAACCTCGAGGTTTCCGACCTGCCGCTCAAGCATCTGGACCTCTCAAGGACGAAAGTCAGTGGCGGCTTGGAGAACTTGGAGAACCTCACCGGGCTGGAGGTCCTGAATCTGGCGAAATGCCACATCAGTGGCCATCTCGCGAACCTGTCACAGATCGGTGGCTTAAGGATGTTGGACGTCGCTGACACAAACATACACGGAAGCCTCGAGGACTTGAGACACTCCAAGAGCCTGCAGCACCTGGTCGTCCCTCAACAGCTCTCCGGCGACCTCGAGGCCTTGAAGGGTGCGACGGATCTCGAGATCCTGGACATGAAAAACAGCCAGGTCACGGGGAATCTGGATGCCTTGCAAGGAATGAGACGCCTCCGGAAGGTGGACCTGCGCGAGACCCACGTCTCCGGCAGCCTCAACTTCCTGGAGGGCAAGGGGAAGATGGAATACTTGGATTTGGAAAACACGCAGGTCGGGGGCGAGCTCGGCCCCTTGCGCGGCCACACTGCGCTCCGCATGGTGGACTTGCGACACAGCCAAATCGTTGGGGAACTCGCGCCCCTGAAGAACCTCAAAGAGCTCCAAACATTGTACCTCGCCGAAACCGAGGTCTCTGGAAGCCTGGAGCCCCTGGCAGAGCTGACTCGCTTGCAGCGGCTGGAGCTGCAAGAGACGAGGGTCTCGGGCCCCCTGGCCCCTTTACAACATCTTACCGAGCTTCGGGTGCTGACTCTCCACGGCACGACGGTGTCGGGAGACTTGGAGGCTGTCCGGCCTCTCAGCCAACTCCAGCACATGTACCTCAGCCAGACAGCTATCTCCGGCGACCTCGCTGCGGTTCGAGGGCTCACAGAGCTCCAAGGTCTGGGGGTGGGCGGGGTGAAGAACGTCAGCGGGCAGCTAGAAACCCTGGAGAATCTTACGAAGATGACGAATCTGGTGCTGTCTCAGACTCAAGTCTCCGGCAACATCAGCGCTGTAAGCACTTTGAGACTTGGTGGTGGAGCAGATGGTTTAGATAGTCCTACCATAATTGGAAAGGTTAACCCTTTTTTTGGCTACGGTACTCAGCCCCTAAGGAGAAGTCTGGCCGTCTTGGATCTCCAGGAGACGGGAGTCTGGGGCAACCTCGAGGTCTTTCTCTCGATGGACTATCTCCGGTTCCTCAAGCTCCGCCAGACTGCAGTCTCGGGCGCTGTGGCTGATCCTGGGTTCTTGTTAAGGAGCTTAGTTAAAGTCACCATAAATAGGAATCTGTAGTACAGAATATGGTTTCCTTATTATGGTAACTTAAGCTAGATCCCTGAACAAGAGCCCCATTGTGGTAACTTCAAGTAAGTTCCTTGCAAGAACCCAGGATCTTAGAGGAGGAGGATTTTTGCTTGCACACTTGGACCTGAGAGCCACCGCCGTCGGCGGCGAGCTGGCAGATATCGCAAAGCTCAGAAACCTCCACACGGCGCGTTTGTCCGGGACCCGGGTGACCGGCGGGCTTTCCGACTTGCAGAGCTGCTGCAAAGACTTGCGGGAGCTGGATCTCGCCGTGGGGCTCTCAGTGGCTTCGTAGCCTTGTCTTCATGCTCTGAGCCTTTTGGGGATCTCGTTCTCAGGACAGCCAAGTGGGTGGACTACGGCCTTTGGGAGAGGAGCAGCCGCCCCGGCTGCTGCCCGCACTTGAGCGCCTGAACGCCTGCAGCTCAGTCTCCCTCGCAGGTGCCCGACTCCTCTTTAGCCGTTCGGATTCCACACATGAGTTCTATTTTGTTGAGGTGAGCGGCTGCCCGCTGAATGGCACTGCCACAGAGCTCTTGGTTCCCCTACTGGGGACACCGCTGAAGAGCCTGGCGGCCGCCCGCAGCGGCCTACGCGGTGAGCTGCCAAACCAAACCGATGGCGGGGTCGTCAGCCGCTTGGAGAGGAGCCTGGAATACCTGGACCTGGCAGGAAATCAGCTGAGTGTTGGGATGCCTTGACATGTCTTACATTGCTTGGATTGTACGCAAAATCTAGCTATCGCAGTTGCAGGTGGTGCTGAACCACACAGAGGTGCACATGGAGGGCACGCGCCTGCAGAACCCGGAGGTGGTCCAAGAGGAGGCGCGGCGCCTCAAGGAGAAGCTGCCCTTGCAGGACTCCAGGCGCCCCTGCTCAGACGAGGGCTAAGGCCTACTCCCATGACCCTACGTATAGTATAGGGTTTAGGGCTGAGGGTGTAGAGTTTAAGTTCCTGGACTCATGGCCTCTTTGCACTGGACGCCCTAAACTCCAACCTATCTAAACTCGATAGTTGTTGTGAGCCCCGCCAGGCGAACCCTACACGCCGAGGGCTACGCCTGCGCTCACTCCGCGCTCCCCGCGCTGCGCGTCACCCCGGAGCTCTTCTTGCCCCGGTACCTTGGGGACCAAATGACAGGGTTTAGGGTTAGGGTTTAGGGTTTAGGGATACGCTTATACTATGATACCCTAAGCCCTTCATAGTATATGAACTATAACAACTCTTAGAAGAACCCGTAAAGACACCCTTACAAGGGACCCACTTTTAGGGTTCCGTTTGTGCTCAAGGTACATGTGCAAGTGCCGGCCCGGCCACTTCGGAAAGGGTGCCACCTGCCAGGCACGCGAAGCTGCGAAATATGGGGGCCTTAATGATAGAACAGAGTTTCGCGGGTATTTGTATACTATAAGAACCATATAAGGACTGTAAGGGGATATTCCTCTATTCATTGTTTCTTATCGGGACGTGTATGTGGGAGAGGCTTGCCCTGCCGACACCTTCGCAGATGACGAGGACCAGGCGCAGTGTGAGAAGTGCCCGGCCAACAGCACCTCGGCCAATGGCTCTGCGGCTCTGAATGCCTGCGATTGCAGCTATGGCAAGCCTCGGGGCGAGAAGGGCAACCGGAGTTGCCAATGTGAGGCGCCTGGGCTCTTGTTAAGGGACTCA
The DNA here is from genome assembly GCA_905231915.1 of Symbiodinium necroappetens. NCBI lineage: Eukaryota > Dinophyceae > Suessiales > Symbiodiniaceae > Symbiodinium > Symbiodinium necroappetens. The sequence continues at coordinate 10,043 of CAJNJA010031219.1, forward strand.
AATTGAAGCTACCACGATAGGGATCTACAGTAAATAATCGGGCTTCCTGACTAACTTCCGTAACCAGAACACAGGCTCACACGGCGCAGCTTGGTGGCCTCTGTGCGCCATGCAGCAAACTCCACATCGACTGTCCTGAGCCCGGCAGCATCGCAGCACATGCTCCGGTGGAACAAGGCTATGCCCGCATCTCCGGCTCCCTTCAGGTGGGATGCGAGTTAGGATCCAGGATCCTAACCCTAAACCCTAAACCCCAAACCCCAAAACTCTAAATCCTTATGAGTCCTACATAACCCAAGCCATGTCGGTGCGCGCAGGTCTTCCGCTGCTTAGAGGCAGAGCGTTGCACGGATTCGGGCTGCGCAGCTGGATCCTTGTCTTCGGCTCTTGGTTCAGGGTTTAGGATGCTCCTAACATCTCCTAACATCTTATCTTGCATGTCGAGACTCAATTTGCGGATCATTACGAATGATCAGGTTCCTGGAGAGTTGTGGCAGCCACGTGTAGGCTGAAGGTGTCGGGAGCGTGTTTGTCATGTACTCTCGTGACATGACCCCGACTGCCTACCTGTTGCACGCCTTCGGAAAGTCATGTCTCAAGGATACTCTGGCCCCCTGTGTGTGGAGTGCGCTCCTAACTACCACTCCTTCAACTTCGGCAAGCAGTGCGACGAATGCCAGAGCCTGCGCCAGCACCTCGAGGATCAAATAGGGCACCGCAACTACTGGTACTAGAGACTAACTAACGGGAGGTTTTAACTTGGCGTTTATGAGTTCTTGCTTGAGGATAGTAAACTTATTTGCAAGTCCTTTTTATTTTATAAAAGGGCATTCCTTCCGATTCTCGCGAGGCAGTCGGTGCTCTTGGTCTTCGTGGTCTCCCTGGGAACTCTGGCGCTGATGGGCGCCTTCGTCGCCGCAGGCTGCCTCCTGAGGCGCCTGGTAGCCAGGCTTCAGAAAGCCTTCAGGCATTTGTAAAAGCATACAGAGCTCCAACAGCCCTCTAAAGCCCTTACGCAGACTAAACGTCCCCAAACCTCAACAGGCCAAAAAAACAAGAGCCAGGAGCTACATGCCAAAGCCTGGTCTGGGAGTGGAGTGCGCGGCGCAGCTCCTGGTGTCTCAAGGGGCGGTGTTGCTGCAGCTGGCGCAGCTCTGGGTTCTGCTGGCGCGCCTCGGCCATCCGGGTCAATGTCTTTCTCGCTCTTACTCTCACGCTCGCGCTCATACATCCGTACGTACGTACATACTGTCTGTATCAAAGGTCTTATGCAAGTTGCAGTGTGGGGGCTCAGCTCTGGGTTCACTGTTGCCATCCTCTTGCACTGAGCTTGTTACCTAGGCGCCTGACGAGCGCCAGGGAGGCACAAGAAGCGCCTGGGTTGCACTTGAAGCCCGGAGCTGCAGCTCCAAACGAGGGTTGATTCAGGCAACGTTTGGTGCTTAAGGATCTTGGGGCTAAGGGTTTGTTGCGAACTCCGTTGCGATTTTTGGGTGTGGCGCCGTTGGAGCTGAGGTCTTGCAGGAAGTGGTCGCGTACAATGTCACAGATGACGTCCCCGCCCCTGAGGAGTTGAACACGGATCGCGGCTCGGCCTGGCAAGCCGAACCTTTTTTTGCAGGGCATTGCAACGCCGCTGCGAAGATGTGAGCCGAGGGGACCCGCTGTTGTCCTACATCGAAATCCTACAGTTCACCGGCTCGGAGTTGCAAAGCTTCCTGGACTTCCAGTGCCGCTACGACGGTGCGACGGTCCGCGGCATCTTCGCCCTTGCCACGCCCCTCCTTCCCTTGCTGGTCCTGGTTGCATGCGCCTGTGTTCTTGTTAGGGAACTTACTCTTTAAGGTACCATATCTAGGAACCGGTAGTAAATAAGCGGGTTTCTGTCTTGTGGCAACTTGAATTACACGCCTCAGCAAAAGCCCAGGCGCCTGCCTAGAGCTTCGGAACCTTGGCATGGGATCCTTGTCTGCACCAGAGACATGCTCCAAAAGAACCGGCAACGGTGCCAGCCGCTTTTTCCCCCCAACCCAATACCATGGAGGTCTGGTTGAGGAAAGTCTCCCCAAACAGTCCTTGTAAAACTACACAACATCATGGCCCGATGATCTCTCTACCACAAGCTCTATCTCAAAAAGGTATTCGGGGCTTTTTTAATTCATACTTTCGAGGCATCCAGCTGGCCCTCCGAGCCTTGACGGTCCTCTTCGTGGGAGGCGCCTCCGGCGCGGTGAAGCTGCTGGGCTGCCAGCGCGCCGACGGCGAAGGCGGGGTGTTTAGGATTTAGTCCTAGTTGGGGTACTGTTGCGAGGGGTTTCAGAGAGGGGGTTAGGGTTGAGGGTCTCTAAAGTGTTAGGCTTTAGTGTGAGCTTTTCGTGCCCTAACCCTCAATCACTATATAAATCCTAAACCCTAAACCGCTAAAGCCTGCGAGGTACCTGGATACCGGACGACCTGGCCTTCCGGCCGCTTTTCCCGTGGCTCCGGTGCTCGAAGGAGACCGCCGCAGCCGCCTGGGTGGGGGTGCCCAGTGCTCTCTTCGTTGGGTTTAGGGATCAGGGTTCTTTGGGTTTAGGGTTTGGGGGGTTTACTTTTGAAATGTTAGTTTTTGGGTTTGGGGTTTAGGGGACGGGCCCCTATTCAACGTTTGTTTGGGAAGCCCTTGACGCGAACTTCGAACTCCTGTGTGTGTGTACTACAAGCAATATCTCGGCTTCCTTGTCAGAGGTGGACCGAATCGGCTGGAGCACTGCCGCTGTCTATGGCGGTGCGGTGCCCTGCTTCCTCGCCTTCCTCTTCTTCAGGCAGCACCGCACCATGCGGCCGCTCAGATCTTTTTAGGGTTTAGGCGTGCCTCCTAACAGCTACACACACAGACTTCTCAGTGTGCAGTGAACTTGACAAAGGCAGTGCAAGACCTTCTTTGTCGTCAGTGCCAACCAGGAGAGCGGCAGCGTCCAGCTGGAGCTAAGAGCATGTGCAAAGTCGGAGCACTTCGAGGACCAAGAACAGAAGGGCTCATGTGCATACTTGTTGCATCTTTTTCTGGTGTAGGGTTAAGAAACAAGTTGCTTGCAGAGGAACTTCCTGTCTGTTCTTCCCGTCGCTTGTTTACAGTTTGACATGCCGATGAAGCGAGCTGAAATGTCTGCTCTGCATGCAGCACACTCTAAACCCTAAGCCCTACCCCTCACTACGTGGATCACTACGGCACAGGCCCGCATCGCTTCAATCTGATTGTGCTCTGTCTGCAAAGCACTCTCACAGCAGTCATGTGAGCATGTGAGCAAACCTATGCCTCATCACCGAACCATGAACCCCCAAACCCGTAAACCCCCCGCACCCTAAACCCCTAAGTCCTTAAGCCCCCTAAATCCCTCAACACCTACAATCCCCTAAATCCCTCAAGCAGCCTTCAGCCCTAAACCCCTAAACCCCTAAACCCTAAAAACCCTAAACCCTCAACCCTAAGCCCTAAGCCCTGCCCTGCCCCCTGCCTGCCCTGCCCTGCCCTGCCCTGCCCTGCCCTGCCCTGCCCTGCCCTGCCGCCTTTGCCCTGCCCTGCCCTACCTGCCCTGCCCCCCTTTTTGAGCCCTGCCCTGCCCTACCTGCCCTTCCTCGTTTTGAGCCCTGCCCGCCCACTTCCCCTGCCCCCTCCCGTGCTGCCCCTGTGCCCTGCCCTCCACTCCGGTGGTTTGACCGCGGCAGACAGCGTTGGAGGATGCACTCACACTTGCACTGTCGCTAGATACTTCCGCTTATGCGCAATCTTGCGGCACACCCTCAACCCTAAACCCCGTAAGCCCGTAAATCCTAAACTCCCAAACTCCTAAACCCTAAAACCCCTAAGCCCTAAACATTAAACCCGTATCCCTAAACCCCTAAGCAGGAGGAGCTCCTGGCAAGTCGCCTACTGGGGGCTGCAGCGGCCCACCTAGCGGTGCAGAGGCCAGGAGAAGTTTTGGTGGAGCTCCACCAAAACGTGGTGACGCTCGGCAGTTTAGGTTTCACAATTAAAGCTTAAACTTTACGGTTCTCGGGTTTAGGGTTTAGGGTTTTAGGGTTTTGGGAGAGACCTTGCCAAGCACTTGCTTCGGCAGCGAAGTCCGTTGTGAAGCCCAGGATTGTGACAGGGCAAAGTGGCATCAGTCAGGAAGAGAAGAGCAGCGGCTTTTCTTCCATCTCGGTGGCTTGATGGCAATTCCTTGCAGTGTTATTGTAGCTGGCTCTCTTCTGATGCAGGGACGCCTGCCAGCACTGCATTGCAACTGTTCGCTCTAGCAGGCCGAGAGCTTCATTGAGAGCGACATGAAAGACACCGTGCTGGCACGGAGCTACATGATGCAGATGCTTACGGAGCGCAGCATCTTAGAGGAGATCCAATCAGACAGCTTCCTGGTAGCAGCTTTTGTCCGCTTTTGAGTCATGCCAGGGGCATAGCATGGCTGTCGAGCTGTCATGCATCGAAGGAATGCTGATCGGGGCGAAGCAACTTCTTTGCAAGTACGCCGCTCCCTTGCATTGAGCCGCTTTGGCATTACGCCGCCCCAAGGAAACCCCAAATCCGAAGGTCTCCAAACCATTTCAGGCCATGAAGCCCGAAAGCCTTGAAGACCTAAGCCTTGAGCCCTTAACACTTTAAACCAGCTAGACCATGTACAGCCGGAGCTTTCAAACCTACAGTAATAAACTAGAGCTCACGTTTTTGGTAGGGTCCCGAGACAAACCCCAGGATGAAATTTCAAAGACTCAAGCTCTGACAGGTTGAGGCAAACCTTATACGGACCTTTTTAGGAACCCTTACAAGAACCCTTGAAGGAACTTAAGGAACTGAACACCTGTAGCTCTTGAGCTTTGAGGCCTATTGCGGCGGAGTGTGGATGGAAGTCGCTCTGAAACTGAGCTCCGCGTGCCTCGTTTCCGTGGCTCACCTGAAACCACACAAAACAGAAGGGTTTGTGGTGTAGAGCGTAGGACCTAGGACTTAAGGTTTAGGGTGTAAGGTTGAGCCCTCAACCGTAAACCCTAAAGCGTGCACCGTGGAGTGAGGTCGTCTCTTCGAGGGATGGCCTGTGGCTGTCCGTGGCAATCACCTTCGGCATCTGGGCTCTTCTTGAGGAACTTAGTTTAAGTTGCCATAATGGGGATCTGTAGGAAATAATATGATTTCCTTATAATGTTAACAAAGTTTATGTTCGCTCATAAGCACCCAGGCATGGCTGTGATCATCGGCAGCGTGCGGCCCTTTGCGCAGCCCCAGGCGGGAAGGGAAGGTTGAGCTTCCAGGGGCATAGAAATGGATGTATGCCTAAACCTCCTTACACCTTGTAGCATCCCTCGTAGTAACCCGTATACTCACCCTCACAGCAGCCTGACAGCAGCGCTGCAGGTGAACGCTCTGCAGAGCTTCAGCTTCTGTTGTGCCTCGGCCGACTCTTCGGGCGGGACCGAAGCTTGAATGGAGAGGGTGTAGGGCTTTGGGTTTAGGGTTTTGAGGGCGTCGGACTTGGGGTTTACGGTTTAGAAGGTTGAGGGTCCATGAGGGCTCGAGAACACCGAAAGCGGATAGCTTTTGCCCCAGTACCTACAAAGGTACGTCTTTTTGCCCTACAATAGGGCTTCATCCGCGGTCCCCCAATTGGCACCGCCACGAAAGAGCGCAGAGAAGCAAAGTTAGGAGTAGAGTGCGGCTCGCCCTAGCTCACTGCAAGCGCCCAGCTCGGAAAGACATCTTTCTGCTACAGTCACACCACTCAATGGGTGGCCCGAGATGGAAAGGAAGCAACAATTACCAAGGACACGGCAGCTACAAGGATGGCTCTACAAAGTGGGGTTTGTGGCGTGGTGCTTGGCCATCGCCCAAGGAGAAGCCCGTGTTCCCAGCGTACGATCACCGACGTGTGCCAGAGTCTGCCAGAGGACTGGACGGACCAGCCACAGGAGCCGCCAAGCTTCGGACAGCGACTACAACACAGCCTCAACACCACGCGACGAGCAGAGCAACGAGTCACTTCGCTGCAGAACTCTACCAAAGAGCGCAAGAGACAGTGGGCCACCTACCAGGAGGAGATGAAGGCAGCCTGGATCAAGGAGAAGAATCGCTGCCAACGAGAGCTCGAACGGCTCAATGGGGAGCTGACAAAAGCATTTGTGCTACAGGAGGGAGCCCGCAAGGACCTACTAAGTGTGGCAAACCAAGAGGAACAGCAACAACCGGAGCCAGCCGAGGACGATGCTGCCTGGAGCGAGATGTTGGGCAGCTGGCAGACGAGCGATTCGGATTCAGCAGCCCTACTGCAGCGAGCGATGACAGCCACTGGAGGAGCCACTGCGGCGAGACCTGCTATGGCCATCAATCCGGCCAGTGCAGAAGCTCTCAGAGGCTATGCTGCGGGGGTCCTCCCGCCTGGCACGGGACCGCCACCCGGTTTTGCTATGTATATGGACCAGCTTGCAAGGCAAGGACTTGGACAGCGAGCGGGACCAAGTGGACACGGCGAGGCACCAGCAGATGCGGCTCGGCCCCCCCTCACAGGTTGCAGAACACACGGACCCCGGTGCCACCCATGTCGGTGCAGGAATTCCGACAGAGATACCGGTTCCGCCTTACGTATGCTCTCCCAGCCATCCGGGAGCCTGTTCCTGTCGGACACTCGCCCGTGCCAAAGCCAAAGCAGCAGCGAGTTCCGGTCAAGACCAGGACCCCGCCGGCGGCCCCGCACAACAGTGGGCCTACAATGGAAGAGAAGCCAAGAGGGCAGCTGCAACGGCAGCCATGCATCCTTTCCACCTTGGTGCCGCGCGGATGCCGACTGCCCCTGTCACGTCCGCGTTTCCGCCAGACGGTACTGCTACGGCGGAGATGCCGAATCCGACAGGGCCGGGACATGGTGGTCACGAAGAGGGATCAGTGCCTGTTCACATCCTGGAAGGCGACAGCGACGACCTAGACGAGGCGGATGTGTTCATGCAGGAGACAGGACCTGGCAGCGAGGAATAGAACAGAATGGTGTTCATATGACTGAGCCAGCTTCTAGGAATATGCCTTTCAGGCAATTGCGGCTTTCGGGTGAGAGATACCGCTTCGGGAGGCCACCTCAGTGTGAACTGTGTCTGGGGTACACAGTTCTACTTGAGAAGTTCCACCCTGAGCAAGGTTTCCTCACCCCGACAGCTGCAAGTGCAATGATTTGGCATATTCGGTTTCACGTAGGCTGTCAGAGCATCGGTGTGTGGCTTTCGTTCCTCCATGCCCCAATCGCCCTACTTGGGCCCGGTGCCTTCCCAGGTGCCTGGATTTTGTCTTCCTCGATCAACAGCTTCATTGGGTTTGAAGCTGCCAATCCCCGCCAGCCAGACACGGTTGTTGACGCGACTACACGGTGTTGTGTCGTTCTCCATCCTACATGCATGATTGACGTGAGCCAAAGCGCCTTGATTTTTGGCTGCTCCTCACCTTGTCATGGCATAGGTTGGAATTTTGCAGTAGTAGGCCAGGCGCCAGCTATAGAGGCTGCCAGGCTTCATGGCCGCCCACAGGCCGCACCCCTGTTCTCTGATAGGTTGGCTGGGTTCAGGGTTTTTATTGCTAACTGGGCTCATCTCTTCTGTGGAGCGATGTTCATTGCTTTGTGGAGAATGCTCTGGGTTCACGTCCCAGGTCGTCGATCTCCTTTAGGACAATGCCTGTCCTGTGGTAGTATTGGAGTGCCAATCGCATTTTTGCAGTCACTAGGTCGTTGCGGCTCTCCGGCTACTCCCATCTTGCATTGGCATGTTCGGCGTTATGCAATTCGGAAAAAGCAAGGTCCCATACGATGTTCACTCGGACCGCTTGCCAGATTTTGTCGCGGTATGCTGTTGTGCCTTGGTCTTGCCAACCTGCCATGCACAGTTTGGGCGGCACCAGAAGGAGTCCGGGAGCTAGCCCAAGTCCTTAGTGCCATACAAAACAGTGCTTCTAATCAGGGATTCATCGAGCCTCCCGAGGATTATGAGGCCAGTCCACCCGAGGGTCCTCAGGAGCCGCTGATGTGGCCCGCGCCTTTTCGCATTGAGCCCCGCCCGACCGTTGTGCTCAATACTCAGTTGGTTGTGGAGTTAGTGCCTGGAGTACAAGTCGAGTCTAGTAATGCTGCAGAATGGTTAGGCGTTGTTGTGTTTGCTCCACACTACCAGCCTCGTGCACTTGCTGTCCACATGATGCACATCCATGACTCGGTTGATCTAATAGATGTTTTGTGTGAGCAGTGCGCCGATATGTTTGATCCAGGCCTGGATTGCTTCGTGCCTCTCACGCCGCAGCGATTTGGGGACAGCTACGCCACAGTTCTGAAATTTGCAAGCGCAGCTGGAGACTCCACTCCCCAGGCACAGGCTGCAATTGTTTTTGATCTCACAAGAGTTGGAGGTCCGTACTTTGCAGCCATGCATCCAGTGCACACCACCACTGAGGGACTGATTCAGGTTGCAATGCCACTAACCTCGTATGGAAGGGACCCGTTCGAGGTCTATATCGGGGATTCCGATCAGCCCTGTGCTGCCTTCCAAGACCTTCTGTTACACAATGGAGATGTTGTGACGATTATCTCCGCCGGTCTTATGGGGCCAAGGCCTGATACTATCGAGGCTTTATTTAGGTTGCCAACTGCTTGGGGAGCTGTGAATCACACCCCGCAGGAGTTTCATACTCCATCTGTTAGTGTTGTTACTGCGGAGCGACGACTTCTGTTGAGCTTCTTCCACCATTCTCGTCAGACAGTTGAAGAGGCCATCAGGGAAAGGCTTCACATACCGGCTGATTCCCTTACTTGTTGCTGTGCCGTTGGTTTTGAGGACTATGCCGAAGAAGGCACCCACTGCGACAGGGTAGTAGCGGCTGTCAATTTACCAGCCCAGCAAGCACAGCCCTGTGTGCTACCTCGCCGCCGTGATGCCTTCACTTTCTGCGATCTAAGGCCACTTGGGAGGTTGCCTGAATGCCATCACTCGCATTCCTATGTTGTGCATTTGCCAACTCTGCTACACTTGTTTGGGGTTAGAGTACCCTTCGGGCAACGTGTGTGTGTTGATGGGGCACCCATAGCCGGCTCCGATGCGTTCGTTGGAGCCAATGCCACCCTTGTTTTCCGTCTTGTGGCAACCATGCCCTCTCCAGACCTTACTCCCCACAGCGGACACGATGAGGGATCTGAAGGCCTGTCTGCACAGGATGAAACAGGCACAGGCGAAAACCCCACCGGCGATGGGGCCACCGAGCCAGCCCCCAGCTCTGCAAGCGCGGTGCCCCATACTGTTCACGTCGAGGGTGTTATCGATACCAGAGCAGGCAGTGCAGGTCCTTCTGACCACTATTCTGCCCTTGCTACTTCCAGAGTTGGTGCCAAGTCAGGACGATCTTTGCTTGCTGCCTGTTTTATGCAACAGCTCTGTCGTACCACTGCAGTCGCTGGCGAGAGCGACGCACAGCCGATGCCTATTGGAGCCCATACCCCTTTTGCTGCATCATCGGGTGCGACTGACGCACGTGTACAGGTGCGGCCGGCAGTGTTGCCACCACGAGACCCGGTTTCATTTGTCACTATGCAAGCTGAGGAGGGAGATGCCAGTCAAGAATCCCTTCTTGGGATCGTACTTTTTGCGCCACATTACCAGACGGAGTACATGTCAATACATGTGCATCAATCTGAAGGGCCATGGTCTGTTTTCGAGCGGGTGCGACATCTACCAACGGCCATTCCGACCCACCTCCTGACATGTTTGGCCTTCGTCGATCCCTTGCCTTTTGATGGAGTTGCTGCCTTTGTGGCATACTCTGAGGCCATTCATGCATCAGGTTACGTCGCGGTCATTCTAGATCTTGCAGGATGTGGCGGCAACCTCTTCGCGACCACGCTGCCACGTAGCTTTTCGTGCGCGCAATTCTTTGCCTTTGTTCGGCCTTTAATCGGTGCGGCACAGGCTCCAGTGGTTTTGTTTGTCGGGAGTTCAACTACCCCTCATGACACGCAGGAGGACTTGAGTCTTGAACATGGGCAAAGGCTGACTGTCGTTTACTCCCCAGCCATGCCAGTGCAACAGCAGACGTATGAGAAGTTTTTCGACCCGCCCAGGCGCTGGCTTGATCCGGATGCAATTCCGAGACCCGTTATCAGTTCAGGGGTGTGTTTACTGCATCGTGACCAGCGTTTTTACATCGGGCGCAGAGCCTTTCCCGGTCAAAGCCCAGAAGCAGCTGCTGCGCACTGCATCCATGCCACAGAAGACCAGGTGACTATTGGGGTTGCGAAGCGGCCTCAAATTGATGATTTGTGCTTGCATGGTGAAAGGTGCAAATGTGTTGCTGCAGTTGTCGAAATTCCCCCTCCGTTGCCGGTTCCACCTGCCAGGCGAGCTAGGACTGACTTTTTTCTGTTCCTTGACCTCAGGCCGCTCGGGATCAGACCCCACTTCCGTTTTCAGCACCGGGATACTTGGAGTATCTCTGACATCCTTAAGGATTTCTTTATCCGCCTTCCTGCAGGGTTCCAGCTCCGTATACAAGGCGGCCAGGTGCAGAATGATTGGCTTACAGCCGCCAGTGGAAGAGCCCACTCCCTACACTACCAGTCAGCTTGAGGACTTGGATGCCTTAAGGTACTACGCCGGAGAGTTTGGGCTTGAATGGCGATATACGCCAGCCTGGGCTCTCTATGAGCGACTTGAGCGGTGCGCGCCTATCCCCATTCCTGCGGCTATGCCCGTTGTCGCGGCAGCACGACTTCACTTTGAGATCCTGGTTCCGGGGTACTTAGCTGAGCGAGTAGTCTTGACGGCTGTTTTGCCTGCCACCGTTGACCATATCCTTCAGCTTGTTCAGGCAGAAAGAAGCCCAGACACTGCTCAATTCTTTCCTGTGCTCGTTCCGGCCATCCCCCAACCTGTGCCATATGCTGGGCTGTTGATCGCGCTGCCGGCCTGGAACCCGCAGGCAACCGTCATAATCATCGACGCCAGAGCACTTGACGGCAGGCTTTTTGCCATCCAGACCCCGCTTTATGTTGCCAAGTATACTATACTGCAGCTTGCAGGAGTGCCAGTTGGAGCCCACGTGACCGTTTGCTTTGCTGGGGATGGGGAGCCGCTTCCACTTGAAGGCGAGGTTCGAGTTTTCACGGGGCAATGCTTTCTTCTGTTGCCCAGGAACGCTCCTGTTCCGCCGCCTTACGCCTTAGGAGATATGCTCCAAACTCCAGGTAGTTGGGTGTCGGCCCTTCTTGTGTCCCCTCCAGCCACGCCCGATTGTTACTGCTGTGTCACAGAATATGGCCACATTCTGCATGCAGCAGATTCTAGCCGTCCATGGGAATATCGAGCAGAAATTGCTGCTATCTGCAACGTGCCGGTTGGCAATGTTAGTATTCAGCCGACATCGCCAAGAGATCAGGACTGCCAGGTTTTCGGGTATACTTGCCGCGCTGTCATAGCGGTCGGCCCTAGTACAGCGTCCGCCTGTTACGTTGTTGTAGACTGCAGACCCCTGATGCAAGGTTGGAGCTGTTTTTTGACGTCTGGCACCCTAGACGTTTCGACGGTGCAAGAAGAGCTAGGCGCATTTGCGCCGCCAGGCTGGTACATCCGTCTTTGCGAGATTCCTGCAACGGCCATCACCATTCCAGTACATGCTGGGCAGTTGTTTGTTGCAGAATATACACAGCTTCCTCCAGATGAAGACTTGTCTGACTTCCCTTGGATGACAGGCCCCCAGCCCCCTCCTGGGCCGGGCGATCCAGATGAATGGTCAGACTCCAGTTCCGAGGATGAGTCGCCAAGTCAGGATTCCTTGTTGACTCCCGATGGCAATGACGTCTCTCGCAACGATGCGGGAGCCCGTAACCGTAGCCATCACCCAGGGCGACCTGCCCATGCTGTTGGCTTTCAAGATGTAATGTGGAACTGCGGTATCATGCCACCCGCCTGTACTACCAGGCCCCGCGGGGACACCCCTTTCAGACTTGAGCGCAATAGCAGTGGTGTTGAGCGTCGCCACAAAGCAAGATTTGGCTTACTCGCTCTTTACACTGCTGTCCTACAGTAGCTGCTGTTGGGTCGGCAGGTACAGGTGCAGGCTTGGGGGCGCCGGTACCTTATAAAGACACTGTTAGTGCATCGTCAGCCAGCGTACCAGAGGTGTCCGAGACAAGTGCATACATTCGGCATCTCTTACGCACGGTGCCGACTCCCTGCCGGGCCGCCATGCCTGCATGCCCCGCGGCTGATGTTCTGGAGTTTGGCAACCTCATCACCCTTCTCGACGAAAGTGCTGCATCGTCCTGTCAATGGGCCTTTCTTGCTTCGACACTTTTAGAAACCCTGTTCGAGCATTTTCAAGGAATGCCAGGACAGGCTGCTGTTGACAAAAGGCATATCAGCCTTGTCGAAGCTGTGCCCGTATCCAGTTTTCAGGCCGATTGTCTGTCATTGGAGCAACTGCTCCCCCAGCCGGTTACTGATTTGAATGCCCAACCGGACTGGCTGGACAATGACCTTCGCCCGGTTCTACATTCTACCGTGATGTCCTTGACTTTCCGCACTGCGCTTGTCAATGCGCGCCCTTGGCAGGCCAATCCATGTTGGGAAGGAGTCATCGCAGTAGACATTTTCACCGATGGATCCGCATCGGGTACAGAGGAGCCTCTCCGGTCAGCATCTGGCAGTTGGGCCTTTTCTGTGTGGATGCGTAAGCAACATGAAAGTGTATACTATGGAGCTGCTGCAGCTGTTGTGGCACAGCCGGATACGGCTTTCTTTCTTGGCGAGCCGGGCGACGACCCCTTACATTGTGAAATGCTCGCCTTATGCTGGGCCTTGGCTTGGGTAATCCAATTTGGTCCTGCGTGCCACAAGCCAATACATCTCTGGTATGATTGCCTTGCTGCAGGTAAGGGCACCTTCGGCGACTATAAACCTGCCCAGTTGCCAACACGTGAGGGTTATGGCAGTTTAAGTTGGTTCGCGGTCTTACTGAGACAGATTGCGCAGCAACGAGTCGATCTCACTGCCGACTATGTGCCGGGACACGCAGGCTATTTGGGCAATGAGCTCAGTGATGGATTGGCCAAGCTCGTCCGCCTGCGAAACACTGGACACGAAGAGCCCTTGCTGCCTTTATGGCCGGGTGAACTCGCGCGTCACCCTCTAGCCGCGTGGGCATAGCTTGTCGATCAGGCCCCTGTGGACATGCCCACTCTGTATGCCTTTGAGGCCACGGCAGGGTATACCTACAACCCTGTCGGCCCAGAATAACAGCCTGAAGCCAAAGAGACCGGGATTACAACCCGAAGAAAGAATTACAGACCGCAGGAGGAATTATAGTCCGCGTTTGTTTTTCTATCTGCCATGGAACTCAGCAGGAAAGATCACATCGGACAAGCACGACCCCAGAAACCAGAAGACTCCCGAAACATTGGAACTGAAACAGAAAATGAGAAGCTTCAAGCCTTGAATGTTTCCGTCGCCGCTGCCTTCTCTGCTGATCTGGTGGTCGAAGACGATCGGCGATGAGGCGAATGATTTGGGAAGCTTGTTGTGTCTTAAGCCTGGGGATTTTGCTCCAAAGGTAGAAGTGTTTTATTCAGGGCCTCGGACTAAGTTAAAGCTCGGGATCTGGAGTGCTGAGGAGCCTAACTCATCCCTTACATCCTTTCCGCCGTCTTCTAACAGCTCGAATTTTCAAAAAAAGGCGATTAAACACCCGGTAGCCTTGCTTGCGAACATCCACCTTCCTACTCAGTCGACTAATCCGACCTACGAAATCTTCATCTTGCTCGCACGACCAGGCCTCCGGGTTTAAAACTAGTGGGCAGCCACAGCACAACTGCTCTTTCAAGGACAAAGCTACATGATGGAGTCCGTGGTTTTTAGGTTTCTGGATAAATGCACGATAGCCAGCCTGCAAGCAAAGTGAGCCCAACAACTGGTAACCACGGAGCACTCTCATCATCTCGATGTAAAGCTTCCGAGCACAAGGTCTCGTCATCCACAGCCCATGCCCGTGGATTGAAGAAAACATGTTCAAATAGGCTTGGGCGAGCTTTCGCATTTTCTGCAACATACCGGTATCAGCAAACTCGGGTGGATCACGAAGGACCAAAGTCAAGTACCACAGCAGCCACTGCATCATCAGTGTGGTATCAGCACCTTTGGTATTGCACCAAGGAGCACTAGCCAGCGACTTCATGTTCAGGAAGGCTTTATTGAAGCTTCGCAGGGAAGGGTGATGCCCCTCGGCTTTGGTCCAAAGCAAAAAGGATCGGTGTGCTCTTTCGAGCCTTGCAGGGAAGCTGAAGCCTTGGGCTTCACAGCCTTCGAAGTCAAAAAACTGGCGGCGAGCCAAGTAGACAAGTATACCCCCTGCGATGTTTCTTCCGATGCCCATCTTGCAAAGATGAAATGGGTCTAGATGGAGAAGTTCTTCCGGGGCAGGATATGCAGGGATTGTGGCGAGTGGGGGGACAGGCTCATTGTCACCCCAGGGACGACTAGCAAAGCATGTCAATCGCCATTGCGGAGACTCGGAATAATCCTCGAACATAGGACCTCCCCCTCCAGCTAGACACATGTGGCAAACAGGTCCAGTGTAGACAGTTCCACTTCTAGCATAAGACCTTTGTAGGTTAAACAAACTCTTGTGCCATTCCATGTCCCCTTTCACAGCGATGACGGCTCCGTAGAACCTACGAGTTCCTACGAGAAACCCTTCCTCGAAGAGACTTTTGAAATCAGAAGCCATCCGTACATGCAAGACATCCATCACTTCAGGGTACTTGTGGTAAACCCAGGAACCAAGACTGAAGAGCAACCATCGGGTAACAAAGGTTGAACCTCGGTAATTCGTTGCTTGCTTCATGACACAGTCATAGATGTCTTCTGGCAGGCAGTAGTCTTGCAGAGAATCGCCAGCGGCACCGAACGAAGGCAAGCCCGGGGTTTTCATCAGATCTTGATGACAAGTGCAACTGGTACACCGGTCTGGCAAAGAACCCAAGATACTTTGCATGCTTAGCACCATGCACTTGCCTTTCTTTTGCGACCTACCCTCATCACCATGTATAAGCAAGGGCACGACTTGCTCCAAACAGTGTTCTAGCGGCGAATCAAACACTTTATGATGAGGGTGGCCACATCTGTACATTTGCCAAAAGCAACGAAAGTTCGTGCAAGCATCACCCTCTCCGGCAAGCAACTCTGGTGAGGAGCCCATGAGGTATGATAGCCAAGATTGAGGCCGAACATGCCATGTTCGTAGACATTCTTGACCCTCATGGTCTATGACTTCTATAGGAACTGGCAACGACAAACCCCGTCTACGGAAAAACCTCTCAGCAAATGCTTCCGGATCTTTCGTGGCACTCACTCTCTTGCCTTCAGGCACGATTGTGCCCAGAGTCGTGTTCACTGATGTCGCCGTGGCCTGGGCTGATGGATGATATACTTGGCTGGTGATACAATCGGCTGCATTTTGTCTTTGAGGAGGAATTATTGGTTCTGCGGAATTCTGGGGTTTGGGACTTTTGGGGTAAGTTCGCGATCGGATTTGGATTTGGTATAGGATCTGATAATCCTGCTGGGTCTTACCACGGGTATGGCATTCAGCTTTATGTCTTCCAGACAATTCAAATCATCAGACGAGGTGCTCCATCTCCGAGGTTTTCAGCCAGGCGTTGAAGAAACTCTGTTTCATCGTCATCGTCATCCATACGACCTGCCATGCATACCAGTGTCGCCAAAAGCTTGGGGGTGATGCGGCTATGTGGCTGGAGCTTTTAAGTTGTGCTTTTGATTCGTAGGGGAAAGAGTTGTTGCCTCTAGAAGGGTTAGGTAGGGCTTAAAGCATAGGGTTGACCTTTCTTATCGGGCCAATTTACTATTCTATGTTGGTCACTCAGGACTTTAAGGCAAAGTTTAAGGAGTATATTTTGGAAACCATCACGAAGGACTTCTCTAGCTCTATACATTCTAAGTAGAACTCCTGGTTGCCGGGCTAGAGTTTACAAAGCTTGGGGGCGGCTTTGGCCTGGCTTTGGGTCTTTGGCTAGGCTTGAAGGCTTTGCAGAAAGCAATAAACACCTGTGGCGATTTCAAGAAGCAGTGAGCACAATCGAGCAGCAACTCCCCCGGTCAGTTGGTCAAACAACTGTATAATTAAAGGCATGGCTGATCAAACAGCTAGATCAATGTGATGGTATTGCCAAGCTTTCCGTCGGCAATCGAGAAAATGCAGTCGCTTCAGCTGAGCATGCTTTGCAAACATAAGTCTACCGGCTCATGTTTACCTAGTAAACTAGTGAACCATGGCTCAGCAGACATACAACATCCCAACCATCGATGCTCACGAAAGCTCTACTTTCGCTTCCTTTTGGAAGCCGGGGTTTCCTCAGCCTGCTCCGACTCAGGAATGGACCGCTTGCTCGGAACTTTCTTCAGCATCTTAGCCTTGCCCTTAGCCTTCGCTTTCGCCTTTGGTGTCCCGGCTTTCGACGACTCGGGGCTGGATGTACCAGGCTGCTTCTTGTCCGGGTCCGGTGGGGCATGGGTCCTAATTTGAGACAGGATTTGTACTTGATGGCCACAGCATTCGTACAAACACTCGGCTCAGCTTACAACTCAGGTGCATGCTTGGCCCTGTCCATCAACAGCATCGTCTCGACGACCCTCGGTTTACAACTGGGGTTTTGCTGGCTAACAAACTTAACAGTTCAGGAGGCTCGAAACTTCAGACTTTCGGCGCTTAAGGTTTAGGGATCGAAGCCTTTGGGTTTTATTGGGGTTTGGAGGTTCAGGGCTGAAAGCTTTAGGGTTTCATATTTTGGGCTTAGATTTGCAGGCTCGAAACCATAGGCTTTCAATCATTAGAGTTTGGAGGCTTCGCCTTCGAACCCAGGGCTGGTTTTCAACTCAAGAATTTGGATGTCTGTTGTTTGGGGATCCAGGGATTTAGCTTAAGGCTTAAGGTTGCAGAACATTCGTCTTTCCATCATAAGAATTGTCGGTCGTGGAACTGAATTTTTTCAGGTTATGTCAAAATTAAGCCGTGGAGCAGCTTCTGGCCCATGTCGAGCTGGTTGGAGATGCTTCGTGACTTCCTTATAAAAGGTTGGGTAGTTCGAACTTCAGACACTTCATAAGATTGCCCAACTATGATTTGCACTATCTTGACGAGTATCTTGCGACTGAAGCCATTCAGCACACCCTCACCATGATCACGGAGCATCAGTTCAGCACTCGACTCAAGCTTCTTGAGCGTGTTGGACAGTTTGTCCTTGAGCCTCAGCTAACCGAACGGAAACACTGAAAACACCACAACAGAATTGCATCCTGTAACCTATAGAGCCCAGTAGCGAATCTTGCAAATCAGTAAGCTTTTTCCCCTCGGGAAGCGTCGTAAACCGCTTCAGCAGCCCATCGAGCTTCTTAGCATGCCGGGAAATGCATCTACTTGCTGGTAGCAGCAAAGCCGAAGGGGGTCGTCCTTCTCCAACTCCGGAAACCCAGTCTTCAATTTCTGGCCTTGAACAGGCTCATCTTCTTCGGGGTCCTCGTCCAACTCCGCTTCGAGCTTTTCGTCGGTTTCGAGGGCACCAGCGAGGGACGGGTCTCGGCTGATCATGGAGGTTCGAAGCAAACAGAACAACTAAGGTTTAAGGACTCGGCTTTGGCAGGGCTTTATAATCTTTTCGGGGTTCAGGGTTCCGGGTTTGTCGGGGATTTACAATCTAGCCAGAGCGTGGGGTTTGTCGGTGTCTTAGAATCTAGCTAGGCTTCAGGGTGTCGTGTTTCTCGGGGTTTTAGAATCTAGCTGGGGTTTAGGGTCTCGTGTTTGTCGAGGTTTTAGAATCTAGCTAGGGTTTAGGGTGTGGTGTTTTTCGGTGTTTTAGAATCTAGCCGGTCTTCAGAGTGTCGGGTTTGTCGAAGTTTACGGATCTAGGCAGGGTTTAGGGTCTCGGGTTAGTCAGGTTCTGGAACCTAGCTGGGGTTCAGGGTTTCGGGATTGTGGTTGTTTTCGGATAGACAGGGGTCTAGGATCTTGGATTTATGGGTGGTCTAGGATCTAGTATCGATCTGCCGGCAAGTAGAACCAAGCAGCCTTCAGCATCGGACGCCATGAGGCTCCAATCGCCGAAGCTCTTCTGCTTCTTGCAGGGTTTCTTACCATCGGCCTCCTCATCCCATTCCATTTTTTCTTGAAAGGCCTGCCGCTTGGTCTTCCTGAGTCGCGAAGCAATTGATCTCTATTGGGTATCAGAATTCTAGAACACAAAAGTAAGCATGCTTAGAGATGAGATGAGATTCGTCAGCTTACCCTTTACACGGATGTCCGTCCAATACATGGTGCCACAACCATACTTGGACTGCCTGCAGGCAAACGAGAACACGGGATCGAGATCGAGGCTACTCGGCTAGAAGACTCCCTCCTACAGGCCTTTTCAGATGTGGCCGCTTTTCGCAATAAGCGATAATACCCTTTCGCTTCTGGGGGGGGAACTTCAAGTCAATCATGTCTTGGACCGTTAAGAATTCCCCCTCGATCTCCAGGCTTTCCTCTTGGATCGATTCTGTGATGTACCGGCATCGCTTGACAAAGAGGTCCTTAGTAGGGCTTGGGGCTGGCTTAAGGGGTCTAGAGGTTGCTCGGATAGTTCCCACCAAGGCTCCGGGTTGTAGCCGGCTTTTTCAAACATCGCCTCGAGTTTGGGGCGGCCAGTCGCCCGGTCTTGTATTGATCCCGGAATTCTTGCGACAGCAAGAAGGAGCCGTCAGCTCGTGGTTGCATGATCCGTCGCATCTTGTGGTACACAGCATCCTTGCTTAGCTGCGGCGGCGGTTTTGATTGTACTGCGTACTTTTCCTCTTCTGCGTCGTCGTCTTCGTCGTCGCTCTCTTCAGGCTCACCCTGTCCTGGTGGCGGCTCATCCACTTGAGTGGCTTCAAGCGACGAAGCAGGCTCGCGAGGGCCCGGGATTGGGGCAGGGGAGTGTTCACAAAGGGTAGGGGCGGCTGGGCTTGGCAAAGGCTGGGGGCTTGGCAACGAGACATGGAGTTCATCCTCCGGCTCTGTTTTGCATTGCTGCTGGGCTTGCCACTGCACCGGCAATGCAAGGGCCTCCAGGGAAATTTGCCGATAAAACCCCGAACCCTAAGGCCCTAAGGAAAGAAAGCGCAGCAGAAATAACGAAGCTTTAGTCACTTTAAGCCCCAACCCCCCTAACCCCAAAGTGTGGCACCTGAACTTTCATCATCATCTGTAGGTCACCATCCTCGATGGTTTCCCAGCACGAGTCAGTCATTACTGAGGACACCTCGGCGTACTCCTGCTTGAGTGCCTGCCCGAAAAGGTAACACGAAGAGAGAGAAAAGAAAAAGAGAGAGAGAGAGAGAGGCAGAGACAGATAAAGAGAGACAGAGAGGGGAGAGGGAGAAGGAGAGGGAGAGGGAGAGACCGGGAGATGGAGAGCCAGTGAAACAGAGTTAGAGAAGAGAGAGGGAACGAGGTTTTAGGGTGTAGGGAGTTTAGGGTTTAATTTGGTTTGCGAAGCCTAAGCTGTAAGCTTCCTTCGGCTAGATCCCACCTTCAACTGAGCCTCCATGTCCCGAAGCTCTGGATCCTCAAGATCCAGTGTCGAAGCAGCACTGACAGCTGCCAGGCGATGTTCCAGGGATTCACAGGAAGCCCCAGCCATGTTGTTGGGGCTCGGAATTCAGCCTATTTCGACAAGATGCCTTTCAAGAACGAGCTTCATAGACTAGTTTGGGGTGTTTTCAGACCAGTACAGGGTCCCAGCTGAACAGCCAAAAATGCTACGTCGGGAATTGTCGGCTGAATTGCGGGAATTGTCGGCTGATTTGCGGGAATTGTCGGCTGAATTTTTTTTAGACAAAGTCGCAAAGTCAGGCTTGCAAACCTGCAACTGAGGCTTCAAGCCTCTGCTTACATCCTATCTTTGTCGCCAGAGCCGGACAAAAAACAACAGCGACTGGAAACCTGCTAAAGGACACAAGCAGAACCTGACTACTTAGTCTTAAGTCTTGCGACTCTGGCTTTGTCTGAAAAAGAAGCCACCAGCTCTGGCTCGACGGGAGGCTGGCCACCTCCTGCTTCTAAAGACGATGGCGGGGGACCTGCGGCAGAAGGTTTTGCTGACTGCACAATGAGGCTTTTGGGGTTTAATTTCGATACGGGGTTTCGGATAGGGATCCAGCTTCAGGGAAGGGTTGGTTACCCCAAGCCGGAACCCCCTACCTACCTGCCTACCTACCTACCAACCCCCGCCTGCCTACCTACCTACCTACCTACCTACCTACCTACCGACCTACCCACCTACCTACCTACCTACCTACCTACCTACCTACCTACCTACCTACCTACCTACCTACGTACCTGCCTGCCTGCCTGCCTGCCTGCCGGCCTGCCTGCCTGCCTGCATACACATTCACATAC
>CAJNJA010031230.1:0-30033 GCA_905231915.1 Symbiodinium necroappetens
ATACATTCATACATACATACATACTTTCTTTCATTCATGCATATACTTACGTTATATAACTGTTCGTGTATCATGTTCAGTTCAGATATACATACATATATACACGTACACATACATGCACATGTGTTTATGAATATATGTTTCTACACATGCACTTATGCATGGCATATACAAATGTTCAGGGTCAGCGGCTGTTTGGTTGAGGACTGCGTTTCAGGGGGCTTTTCGGTTTACAATACAGTCTATAGATTGCACTACAGGGTGTCGTGTTGCCATGCGCCCGTTTCAGGGCCTAAGTGTTCTGCTGCACATGTACGAGGTCCCCTCTGGTGCATATCAGGTAGTACAGAGGTCTGAATAAGTAATAATAACATCTGCTTCCAATCTCTGTCATAATTCTGCCATGATATGCCCCACAATCCTGCTCCAACTATTAAAACACCCACAATGATTATAGAACCTTTGTTGAGCCCTTGCTCCAACTTCACAAAAGCAACTATCAGGAATTCAGGCCCCTGTGTCATAGAATCCTTCTGGGTCCTTCTAGAAACCCTTGTAAGCTATTAAACCATTGCAATAAACACTGAGTGCGGGCCCGGAATTAGCACCACACCTTAAACTCCGAGAAGGACTCCGACAAGGCATCACGGTATTGGGGTTTGAGGCTTGCGGAGGCTTGCGGGTCTAGGACTGACGGTTTATGGGCATATTCACTCTAGACTCTAGGGTTCACGGCTTAAGCCCTAAACCCCATTACGGGATATTACGGGCTTTCGGAGTTTATGGATAGGATAGGCATCACGGCTTGTAGGGCTTGTAGAGGCTAAGGCCTAGTGAGGTCCCAGCTATATAGGTTCTATAGGGTTTAGGGNNAGGGTCCATGTACCCAAATAGTTTAGACTGTGGCCCCAAAGTACCTATATCGGGACTACTTTAAGGCCAAAGTATTGACTATTTGGGCACTTGGATCGATAGGAAATTAGAAATGAAGTCTTGGGGCAGACCTCTCTCGTTTTCTGTGTCGAACCGACTCATCGACCAAGAAGCGGTATCCGCATCGGGATCTGTGCGGTTCGCCATTCACCTTCAGCGTCGCAAGGTTTCGGGCTTCGGCTTTTGGGTTTAGGGTTTGGGATTTCGGGTTCAGGATTTTCCAGTTGAGGCTTTGGGGCTCATCGGGCTTATAGGTTGGGAAGCTGACTGGTGGAGCGAAGGGATGATACTGTGGGGCTGGTTTGGTTTAGATTCGCTTCGGGACTTCGGGACAAAAGATCCTGCCAAGACATCCCCTGTTGTCATGTATGTAGACCCCGTGTGTCAAAAGAAGCAACCCCCGTCTGGGCCATGCCAGTAGGATCCCAACCATAGTCCCTACTCAGGGAGGGGTGGGTATTCACCATTCACCAGGGCACTACATGATGACAGTCCCCTTCTTGCGCTGTAGTGTTCCAACATGATCTGCTAGTAGGACTCAGCCGGACATCTTCAGGCCCCGAATCAGAATCCCACACCCGGCGTGAGGATAAGGGTTCATGGTGGAGGGTTTCGGAGGATAACAAAACTGACACATTGACATGCATCCTCGAATTAAACCCGAAACACTCAGCCCTGAACTTAGGGTGCGCCATACAGTACACCTTAGACCTTGGACCACTGGACCGGTCAAGCCGTAAACCTGGCTGAATGAATTTACCTTTAAACTTTCTTGTCGTCCAGCCGGGCTGCCGGCTGTTATGAAAGCAAGGTCATGTTGTAGGAAATCGTCCCATCTGAATCGCTCCCTAAACCATTAAATTCTAAGTCGTTAGACCCGAAAGCCCAAACCCCAAACCTCAAGACATCCGAGACCCTTAACCCTCACACCAAAGCCCTCAACCGTTCATCTGAAACCAAATAGACAGGAGTCTTAGAAAACCAGAAGCCCCTAATACCCATTCCCCCAAAAGCAAGACCCTCCTTAAACACCACCCCTTCCCCCTTGAGCACTCCCGAACTTCTACGTCTAAACCATCCCTACAAAATCCTTATACATACCAGATTTTCCCACCTTCCCAAATCGATTCACAGCCGAGGTCGGCGCCCCTGCCACGCCCCCGCGTCGCGGCAAACTAAGTCCAAAGTTTGCTGCAGGAAAGAATCACAGAAAGTCGGGGTATTAGGGTTTTGGGGTTTAGGGATGGGCCGGCAAGGGCTTCGCAGCAACTGGACCGATCAATAAATAAATTTACGCCGGCGTAGTCTCCTGAGAGACTTGTGCCTATGCTACACCCAGAACCTCCGAACCCAAACCTAGGCTGCTTAGGGAAGCTAGGTCTCAGCCTCCCCTGAACCCAAAACCCTAAACCCCAGATCCTAAACCCTAAACCCTAAGACCCTAAACCCTATAAACCCAAAATACACCCTACAGGCGTTAAACCCTAGAAACCCTAAACCTGGTAGTGGAAGATGGAACACTAAAGTCCACCATCCTACTCCCTGCACCCGAGCAGATGACTCCAGCTCTCACATGGGTAGCTCTCTAAATTAGGGTCCCTTTTAGGGTTCCTGACAGGGATCTAGAAGGGTTGCTACAGGTTTCTGCTATAAGGGCACAAAATGGGAGGTTTTAAGGATTCTATATGTCTGAAGGTCCTTTGTAAGGGTGCCGTACTATTTTGGGGACCTAAAAGGGACCCTAATTTCACCCACAAGACAGACCACACAAAAAGAAAGCAAGAACAGTCACTTCTGGACCAAGTCCCCTGTGCAAAAGTCCACTTCGAATACAACGACAGTACACTTCAGCATATTGCAATATACTACAGTATACATACACCTCTATATGTATGTATTTACGTATATACATGTATGTATGTATGTATGTATGTATGTATGTATGTATGTATGTATGTATGTATGTATGTATGTATATATATATATTCTGTATATATATATATGGTAATCTATTCTATATATAGTAAGGTATATATTTCTGGTAACTATAGTATATATTACAGTATATATTATGGTAATCTATGCTATATCCCTATATATATATATACTTATATTTATATTTATATTTACATTTATATTTATAAATATGAATATATATATATATATATTTATTCATATTTGTATATAGAGTAGGGTATGTTATAGTAACTATCGTGTGTGTATATATATATATATGTGATTTATGAGCCCTAAAACCCTAAACCCTAAACCTATGGTATATCATCGAATCGAAGGCCAGATGCCAAAGCTCTGCACGCCTGCGCCTCTCTCCCTCTCTGACGACGAAGAACTTCCACCGAGCTACGACTGGGTAGTTCTCTAAATTAGGGTCCCGTGTGAGGTCTTTCTTTCAGGGATCTATAAGGGTTTTTATACGGGTACTATACGGGTTCTATATGGGTAGTTCTCTAAATTAGGGTCCGGTTTAAGGGTCCTTCTCATCAGGATGCCGTACTATATTTGGGATCGAAAACGGGACCCTAATCTGGAGAACTACCCTACTGATTGAGGCCTGCTAACCACGAACTGTGGTTTGGGGCCTGTAGAAGGAGTAATCTGAATTCCTCTCCCACATATCCTGCGCACGAAATCTTGTGTTTGGTACCACGAATTCGTGGAAGGCAGGCCGACCTCAACTACTACTTGAAGGCCCTGGGTTGGTCGTAGACGTTCTGAAAGCTGATGAACAACTTTTTTGGCAAGGGTTTAGGGTGTATGATGGGGTTTAAAACTTCTAGGGCTTTATGGGGTTTGTCGGTACGGTTTATGGGGTTTAGGGAATCGGATAAGCCGAACGTTGGCTGGCTGTGATGAAAGCTTGTTGCATGATCCCTGCATACACGGTTAAGGACGCAAGGTTCACCCTAATAGTGGCTGACATTTTGGTCCCTTGACTCTAAGCCCACTCTCCCCCTCGTACGGCTCTACGAAGGGACCCTTCCTCCGGGCTTCGGGGTGCAAAAAGGGGGGGGACCTTGATCATGTTAATGGGATTCTGTGGCAGATTATGGGATAGTTTACAAGGATTACATAAGAAAATTGCCGTAAATTATCAAACATCTGTCTTTGTCCTCCAGGGACTAGCCTCTGAGCATAGGTCGCAGTACGGTTGAGGGTTTAGTGAGCTTAGGAGTACCTCAACACCGAAAGACCTGCCATTTTAACAACAGATAGTAGGAACTCCAAGCCCTAAGCTCTAAACCCCTGAACCCCAAAACCCCTAAACCCTGAACTCCTAAACCCTAAACCCCTAAACCTCTCAAACGGTAGACTTTTTCAGGGGTCAGGTAGGGTCTAGGGAGGAGGGCATCGCCCGAGGGCTCTATGATAGGAATCTCTTTGGCTTTGCGGTATACCCCAAGACCTGCCTTCTCAGGGTTCCTTCTTATGACTACTTTATAATCATAAGGCCTGGTAAAGATACCGGACCTTCACCCCCCCGCCCCCCCAAGACCTGCCTTCTTCGGGTTCCTTGTTAGTCCTGAAAGAATGTAGGTTTTCAGTGGCTAAGGTATAGGTTGATTATACTACGGAACCCTAACAGACGGGTATGGCTACTTAGTTAGGCCCCAATGTTGGCTCTGCAAATGCCAGAGACCCACCCCAGGCCATGTGGCTGAAGCTACATCGCGGCCTCAGCGCACACCGAGCGTGCGGCTGTTCGAAAGTAGGCGCACCGTTCACAAACAAAAACACAAACAAACTAAACACATACAACGACAACCTTAAATCTAAACGTCCAAATCTTAAACCTGAAGAAGGTATAAGACCCTGGACCTTCAACCCGAAACAACCAAATCATGCGACTTTCGAACACCCCCGGAAGAGGTCAAGCCAGCCGCTCGAAGCGACCCTGGGCAGCGGCAGGCTAAACTCTCGGCCCTAGACAACCTTTCCTGGGGGGTTTTGGGTTTCGGGCTTATGGGGTGCAGGGGTTTGAGTTTTGCATAGAACTCTGCCAGCAATCTAGAGACATCAGAAATCCGACTGTTGAGGAACCTAAGATGGGATGCTCCAAGACTGATTCTTTCAATGCTCCTTTACGGCTGCAGAGGCTTAGCATTTCGATTCAGAGGGCCTCAGGGGCCACAGGACTTGCTCTCAGGCTCCATGGTATACACATATAGTACATACTTTGGGGTCTCAAAGCTAGAAAAAAACCCTCAACCCGAAACCCTGAAAAGTTCCTATCTTTGACTGCTTGGAGTCGTAGGGCTGCAACAATGCACGGAGGCGCTGCTTCCCTGCTAGCCAAGATTCAGGCTGTCGGGGAAGTCCCATTGGGTTTTGGGCAGAGGATTTCAATGGCCTACACCCTTATCCCCCAACCCTAAGGAGAAACCTTCCTCGCAGGCCCTGAACAATGCGCGGCAAGAAGGACGTCTGGCCTGATTCAAGCAGCAAGGTAACATTCAGAGTTCAGCTACAGACATTGAAGACTGAGACGTCTCGCTAGAGAATCCCGGAAATCCGACCCCAAAAAACTATCACCAGATTATAGGCTTGGTTTAGGGCTTAGGGTTTAGGGTTTTTCGGGGTTTAAGGCCGAACCCGGGATTTGGCTGAAGACTCAAGTTCCCTGTTCGTGCTGAATTATCACAGCAGCCACGGCTTAGTGCCAGATCCCGGAACACCAAAACCACATGTGATGCCAGTATAGTCTACGACACGATATATTCTACTAAATTATCGTGTTAATTATATTGTTGTATTGCACTATCATATATTGTACCATAATAATAGTAAGAGTAAAAATATACTATATTACGTCGTATTCAATCTTGTCTGAGGTCATCGCCTCCAGCACTTCGCGAAGGAGCCTCTCTTGAGGCGTCGCCAGGGAAGTGGGCAGGGTTTAGGATTTAGGGTTTCGGGTTTAGAGTTTAGGGTTGAGAGTTTAGAGTTTAGGGTTAGCTTTGGATTTGGGGGAAAACGTCGTCAAACCGTCAATGCTAAACTCGATCCCTTAAGCCCCAAACTACACCTAAACCCTGCAACGTACACCTTGGCCTATAGAAGCCTTTAAGCACCAAAAAAGTCAGAGCACCAGCCGTGACAAGAAGCATGGAAAGACTCGACGTACGTACCCAAAGAACCCAAGACCCCTTAATTAAGGAATATACCTTAAATCATATAGTTAAGGCCCCTATAGTTTCAGGCATGTACTTTTAGGGGGTATTGGGACTCCTGGGTAGTAGGATAAGATTGCAAGGCTCTGCAAACAAGGTAATTACTTCTGACGATTTGTATCAAACCTCCCGGTTGGCGAAACTGAAACCGCAGCAAAAGATCAACTTTCGACTGCATCGGCCAATCACCGGAACCTCATGCTATCGAGTAAAGGACGAAGAAGGCACGTCGCATAAGTCCAGGCGTTGGAATGTCTTCCCAAGCATGGCAGAACTGACTGACTCCATTGCCACGGATTGTGAGATAAACGTCTGATGACAAGTTTCTCTCAAGACTTGAATGTTAAAACCTACACGATCAACCTGAAGAACTCGTGAACAACAAAACTGAGGGCCTTTCCACCCCCGAAAAGCAGTGGTCCATGATAACCCTAAACCCTAAACCCCTGTAGTACCTTGCAGCGAGCCTTCCCCCAAGACTCCAAAAAAAACTCACAGCTAGAACTATTTTACAGACGCTGGATCCCAGAGTAGGTGCTATTTGCAAAGGTAGAGTCTTAGGGCTGTAGTACTCTAAATTATCATTTAAAAAATTTAGCGTTCAGGAGGTTTAGGAGTTTAGGGGTTAGGGTTCAGAGCTTCGGGTCTATCGGGGTTTTGGGTTGAGGGCCTAAAAAAGTGGACCCTAAAACCCTAAACGGTTCTCCTTGCCGCCACGGAGCTTCCTCCGCTCGTGAGGGTCTGCGAAGACTGGGCCTAAGAAAACGTCAAGCTGCGCCAGCGCCTGCGGCTGTCCAGAAAAAGGGGGTTTATTGGCTTGGGGGTGTAGCGGTTTGGGGGTGTGGGGGGTTTGGGTTTAGGGGTTTAGGGGTTTAGGGTTTGGGGGTTTAGGGGTTTTGGGTTTAGGGGCGCAGGGGTTTAGAGGTGTAGGGGTTTAGGGTTTTAGGGTGTTAGGGTGTAGGCATGAGGGGTTTAGGGCTTAATCAGGGCTTTAAAACAACCAAGCTGGTTGTGTTCTTGCTCTACATAGGTCTGTACCGTACTGAGGTTGGGGCTTGGAAGTAAGAGGGTCGTATGTTGTTGCTGTGGAGATATGGCTGAAGAGTGACGACAACACCTTTAGACGTGGTAAGCAAAAGTGGTAAGGGCTTAGACGGATCTGCCTAAACCCACTGATGCAAGCATCATCTGGATTCTGGGTCTTGGGACAAACAGGACAGCTCCGGTTCAGTTCGGGGTTGGTTCAGCCTACTCAACGGTGCTTGCCGGAAGACAAGCTCAGGCTATGAGTTGTGAACCCGAGGCTCAGAAGTACTCTACAAAAACATTGCGAACATGCACACGGAAACGGTGCTTTGGAGTTTGGCACAATGAGGCTGCAAAGCGATAACCCAAAGTCACCGCGTTTAAGACAGTGTAGAGTTTACCAGCTTACCCTGCGGGCCCAAATACCTAAGAATCATACACAGACCGACAAAGTCTACTAACTTTAATACCAACTACGAGACCAAACTACTCTAAACCCAATTGTTGGTTCAACACCATCTTGAAGACCTTAGATCAGGGTCAAACGGGATGGCGTCCACTAGCGGACTCCTGCAAACCTGACGATGGCATACTCGCAAGGTAAAAGCCCCAATCGCTAAATATGGCTTCTGTCAGCCCACAACCTAAGCCCGAGCCCCCTTGACCATAGATCCCCAAACAACACGTGGGTAGTTTTCTGAATTAGGGTTAAGGTGTTGTAAGACTCCAAACAGCCCAAAACAGCAGTATTTACCCTGAGGGTCCATGTGCCCAAATAGTGCATAGTTTGGCCTTAAAGTAGTCCCTATTTGGGTACTTTGGGCCAAAGTATCTATATGTACTATTTGGGCACATAGACCCTTAGGGTTATAGACTTTGGGCACCAATATATCAATATATATATATATATGTGTGTGTGTGTGTGTCGTATACTTGGGAGTCTTCTGGGGGGGCAAAATACCCCTGCACCCCCAATAAGACCACACTCTTGTCAGCCCAACCCCGAAAATCCTGACTTCCGCATGGCTGCATGGTCGGGATCCCTGGCTTTATTGGCTTTTGGGTGCTTATCATGAGAGTTTAGAGGTTAGGGCCGTTTAAGGCTCAGGGTTTAGGGCTTAGGGCTATCATGAGAGTGAACCTTGATAGGAACCCACAAGGGAACCCACTTCAAAGCTCAACCTTACAGTAAACAACCGTAGAACTGTCGCAGAGAGAAGCGCATAACCCAGACCTTCCAATATCCCTCAATTCAGGAATGTACCGTAAATTATAATCGGCTCCTTAATATGATTTACGGTATCTTCCCTCAGATTAAGGGATTTCTTAATATGATTTACGGTATCTTCCCTCAGATTAAGGGATTTTGGATTTTGGAAAGTCTGGGTAAGGTCCCCTCCGTGGGCTGGCCTGCTTCAGGCTCTGATCGACCGGCCCTGAGGGAGACTCCTGAACGGCCAACTCCAAGATCTGTTGCACCTGTTCAAGATTTAGGGTTTTAGGGTTTAGGGTTTAAGGGTTTAGGGTTTGTTGCACCTGTTCAGGGACTTAGCTGTCAGGAGCTACCCGGGTTTGGGATTTTGGCTCGGGTTCTGAGGCTCAGGCAGAAACAAAAAGGGAGCTCTTGGAACACAAAGCCCCAGCCGAATTAGGAGTTTGTGGGGTAGGAGGCTTACAATTCATAGGTGAATGGGGCTTAGGGTTCAAGCCTTCGGGGTGTTTGGCTCAGGGTTCATTTGGCTGAAGTAGGACCAGGAAGCCCCATCATTCTGGCACACTCTGCTTGTACAGGGGATGAGCACCCTGAACCTCAAACGGCGCAGCTTCGAGGAATTTGCAAAGACCTCCTAGCTCCTCGACCCCAGGTATCGCTGGACAACTGGACAGAACACCTGTCAAATAAAGACTTGGACCAGCATTATCAGAAACCTAGCTCAAACAAGTCTCTAGCCCCAGCACACGACACGCCGAAACTCTTCCCTCCAAAAGCAGTACATGTTGGCGCTGGACAATTTTCCCTCACAAGCCAAGTCCCTCCACCAAAAGCAATGAGAACCCTAAACCCTAAACCCTAGCACACAGCAAAAACTATCCGTCTCCCTGCACCTTCGAAGGGTCTGCCATCTGTGCGACCAACTCCTGCTCTTGACGTTGCGGCTCGGGGCAAAGATGAGGCAGCCCGGAGCGAGAGCTTTAAGGTTTCAGGCTAGAGAGTAGGGCTTAGGGTATTCTAACCCAAATCGAGGGGCTAGTGTTTGTGCGTCTGTTCTGTTTGTCTGTATGTATGCGTGTATGTATGCATGCCTGCATGCATGTGCGTATGCATGCGCGTATGTATGTTTGAATGTACATGTTTGTTGAAGCTCTCTTTTCAAGGGCTCTTCCAGGGATTCATTCATCGTAATTAGCTGCAGCGTTCGGGACATTAAAGGACAGATACGCAGTAACATTTCAGACCTCTCTGGGAACCCCCCGAAAGGGTCCATGTGCCCAAGTAGAGTTCCTCTTTCAGGGTTCCTTTAACGGTATCCATAGCCGTTCCGGTAAGCGATCTATAATAAGGGTTCTACAGAGTTTAAGGTATAAGTATAAGGGTCCATGTACCGAACTAGTATCGACTATAGCCCAAAGTACCTATATTATCGAGACTACTTGAAGCCAAATTATA
The DNA here is from genome assembly GCA_905231915.1 of Symbiodinium necroappetens. Taxonomy (NCBI): domain Eukaryota; class Dinophyceae; order Suessiales; family Symbiodiniaceae; genus Symbiodinium; species Symbiodinium necroappetens. Next base: position 9,817 of record CAJNJA010031230.1, read on the forward strand.
ATTGCAATAGACTATTTGAGTAGATGACCCTTCAGGAAAGGGTGCAGTAGGGATCACTAGGGCTACAGCTTATGGTGTCAGCAAGCCTGAAGTGTAAGCCTAAGCCATCTCGGCTGAAACGAGCTGTGGCGATTCCCACGGTGCCTCCACACATCTCTGAAACAGCATCCGCCGAACGCCATACAGGGGCCTGTGGCAACTGGCCGAGGCTTGTCCAGTCTGACTCCTAACCCCAGTTGCTTACTTAAAGGAACAGTACTGACACAGGAGCCAAGAAATCCTGAACCTACAGTGTTACAAGCCCGACACTGACAAGGGACACTAACCTACAGCGCACAGAATGTAGGGGGGGGGGCCGTAATACTTCGTAATACTTAGTAGGGCGAAGCCCTGCAGGACCCGGGCCCGAGAGCTTTGAACGCTTTATTTTTTTTGTTGACGGTTTTGGGGCTGGGAGGATTTCCTTAGATTTCCATGTACCCAAATAGTATATACTTTGGCACGCCCCCCAAGTGTCTATATAGGGACTACTTTAAGGCCAAGGTATATAGTATTTGGGCACATGGACCCTTATGATTTAGGACTGTGTAGGAATAATGGGCTGTTAAGCCCGGCTTCTGCAAGATTTGGGTTTGCTAGAAATACGACAGCGATCCTCGAGTCTATCCTACGATGCCTCGGCTTCCTGACGATAAAGCCGAAAGGCTGACAGCTAAAACGCCTCGACCTCGAAGCCTGAAGCCTGTTAGGGTGTGGGTTTAGGGTTTAGGGTGACCTAACGCATGTCTTGTGAGGTGCCGGTAGGCTTCCTTGTGCCCGGGCTAGGCACACGGTCTCGGGTGTTGGGCGTACGCCCCTGGGTAGTAATGTCGGTGTCTAGCACGTGTCCCCTGACGTCGTTATGCACGCTTCCTCGGCCCCTCATAATATAATGTGTGGGGTGCTGACGGCATAAGCGTGTCGATAATTCAGGGAACCCTTAGAGTCACAACTTTCGGATTGGGACCCCATGAGACAGTTTCGGACAATCTAGCGCCTCAGATTCGGAACCTGGAACCCGATAAGCCTCCCCAGGACTTCGCCGCTGCAGGCAAGTCAGGCTATCCATAGGCTCCTTAGTAGTTCCTTTTTGGGATTACCTTATAGGATTCTAAATATGAACCATAAAAAGGAACTACTTAGGAGCCCATGGGTACTGCCGAATTTCAGAGCCCAACAGGCCCGACGGAGTTGGAAGAGCTTCAGGTAGGGGCCTAGAAATCTCGGGGCACATGCTGAACCCTCGATCTCCAAATAATGCTGTCGGGCTTTGTCATAAAACAAAAAGGTATACCTCTGTGCCTACGAACTGAATCTGAAGGAGGTTTCTACTATATAAGAATCATTCAGGCTTTTATGTTATGCCTGTTGAAGAGTAGTTGTAACTGCATGCGCCCGCCTGTCCCAATCAATCTCGCCCTGCGCCAAATTTCCGTGGAACCAGGTCGGTGGCGGGTACCAGAAGTTAATGCTGACGACCTGAGAGGGCTCTGGCGTATGTAGGTTTATTGTTGAACCCTCTTTTCCATCTGCCAGAGGGTTTAGGGTTGAGTAAGAAGGGTTCCGCGATAAAGGTTTGAGAAGGCTTCATCAGGGTCTTCTCAGGGGATTCGACAAGCCTTGCATGTATCATGTAGTTTAAAGTAATGTTGTCCCCTATATCCGTCAATTCGTGTTCCTTTGTTAGCCCGTTGTTGTACCCAAATTGGCCCTAAACAAAAAATGGGTTTGGCTCAGCTGTGGGCACAGTGCAGCTGCAGCTGCAACAGAAAGAACTAGTGAGTGTTCGAGATTCGATACCCCTAAACCCTAAACCCTAAACCGTGAAACTTTGCTATTTTGAGTCCGCAAACCCCGACACAGACACCACACCGGGGTTGAACTGAATTTACTGCGCAAGCTGGGGCCCACGGTTTCGGGATTTCAGCATCGGCCTCCGATGTATCTCGGGTCTCCGGCCTGATTTCAAACCACATCCCAGGGAACCCTGGACTTAGAACCCTGCACACGACAGCCAGTCGGCATGAAACTTGAGCCAACATTTCATCTCGAAGGGTGATGAAGCTATATTACTATAAGTGTGAAGGTGACTCCTTTGGTCCAGATAGGGTGTAGGGACTGCGCGTCCTTTGGAAGCAAGGGGAGGCCTAGAATATGGACCCCACCCCAAACCTTAACCTCGTACGGCTCCGCACGAAGCCCAGACGCCTCATCTGCCGGCGAAGGCAACATTTCAATATGATGCCACCAGCCCGGGGGAAGATGCCTGGCGAAAAGCAAACACCTAAACCCTAAACCCCTAGTTAAACCCTAAACAAGGTGTATATGCACACTCGAGACCTTCCTGCTGCTTGTCCGAGAGCTGATCTAAAGTGCGGAGTCATAGCACCGCAACAAAGATACATGTTCTTGCACTCTAGCTTTTCCAGGTCTGGAAGTTGGTTTGTGGTCCTGTAAGAGTCACAACTTCAACACCAACTTTGCTATGACTCTTCGAAACGGACCTACAATCCCAAAGGTTCCTAAATACCCAGAATGTAATTAGTAGGGTTTCTTACTCGGAAAATGTTCCAGGTAAGTATCCCCCATAACTGTACCTAGGACCCTTTAGGAATTACATCGAATCAACACGAACTGAACTGGGAATCCGCAACTCGACGCCCAGTCCAGAATCCGGATCAAGGCTAAGGAGGTTGCAAATCCGGGATACGCCCAACATAGTGGGAAACTTGCTGGGGGCTTTTCAGGGTCTCAGGCTTTTGCGGTAAGGAATTCAGGTGAGTATGCACTATGCAGGTTTAAGGCTCTCAGGCTCGGTGATTTTAGGGGCCTTTGGAGTAATTAACTTGGGTGGGTGTAGTCATTTGGGAAGAGAATTGAGACCTTCGGGGTGCGTTGTCAAGGCTTACGGCCTTCAGGGCAGGGATTTTTGTCATTTGAGTGGGTCTGCAATCTGCAATGGCTAAAACGCCGTTGGGGTGGGGTATCTGGGGTGGGTTTGAATTTTTAGCGTCTTGGGGGTAGGGAAGGAATATGGGTGGTGGGAACTTGGGTGGGCTGAGTCAGCCTACGGTGGGTTTAATCAGTCGTTTGGCTTTTCGGGGTTTCATGAGTTCAAGGCCGTTGGGGTAGAGAACTCGGGCGGCCTTCCAGGTTTAGGAGCCTATCTTCGATCCTCCTGAGGAAGCTTCTGAAATGAGAGAATATCGACAAGCTCAAACAAAGCATGAAATGCGCACCCAAAACCTCTGAAATCGATCTTCACAGTCTGCGTGATAGCCTAACACGCTTGACATGCATGACCAACATTATAGCCTTTCAGTTTTCCGTTCTTCGCTTGACCAGCGCTTGTGACCTCGAAGTCACTGGCTATACAACGCGGTACCCGCGCCTGGTCCAGCAGCTGGGAAAGCAGCCGGGCAGCGACCCGCAATGGCCGCAGCCTTCCGGATACCTCCTCAAGCGCTGCTTGCGGGTGATCGGCATGAGCTTCTGCAGCTGCTTTTTTGTGAGCTTCGTGGGTGGACGGCCCGGACGGCCCATACGCTTGCCTGTTCTCTTTGCAAGCTTCCCGGCAGCTGCGGTGCCTTTCGCACGCCCTGATTTCTTCCCTTTCGTTGAGACACCCTCTGCCTTCTTCTGCGCCTTACGCACGGGCATCATGTCGAAGCTCTCGGCCAAGTTCTTCTGGTATTGTCTCACCTCCAAGGTGCTAGAGACTGGAAATGCAATGGGACTTCAAGGATCACTGTCTCTGCACATGTCAAAACATGCACCTCCAAGAGCTTAAGGTTAGGTATGCCCTGGCAGCGACACTAGAGTTACTAGAGTAGCCTCTACATGCAAGCTCCGGTGGATCGCGCCGCCTTGCGTTTATCCTCGCCCAGGAGCACAAGCACCGGGAGCAGGAATCGTCGCCAACCACCTGAGTCCGATATCCGGGAAACATTCTGACCCCACAACTCTGTCATATAGATCTCTGGGCCTGAATATGTTTCTGAGCGAGTTCGCCGATTAGCCCCAGCTACAAACTTGCACGGAAGCCCAACAGGAAAGTTTGAGCCCAACATCCTCGGCGCCTGGAGACTGTGGTTCGAAGTGCTTGTGGGCCTCCTCCAAAAGAACTTTGAGCTGCACTGCGACGTCTTTGGGAAGATCTTTTGCCTCGGCAAGACACGGTTCGTATTATGACTGGGAGCTGCATGGGCTTTGGCTGAATGGGCGTTCGCATGTAGTGCAAATGTCACATGAGTGCCGGCCCGTGCTCTTGCTGTGTGCAGTTTGGGACTTCACGTGGTGGAAGGGTCCGTTCGCGCAGGCCAGCTATGTCTGCTGGTTTCAGTTTCAGCTATCCGCGCTGCCTTTCGCTTCAGGATGCTGAACTTCTTGTTGAACAGCTCAGCACCGCCGACATTGCTGGAGTCGACATTGAACCTTTGTCTTTACTGGGGGGAGTGGGGTTTGTTGAAATGAACCTGGGTGGACTAAACCTGCAAATGCGAATCCTCCAAGCAGCCCAGTATAGCTACATAAGCGACCTACAATGAATGACATATTTCAGCACTGCGGTTGTTTCGTCGGACTTGGGCATTCCAGGATTTCTGGCGCTGGACACGAATTACTCACAGCACCTCAGTCCAATCTAACATACCACAAGTCCATGAAATTCTGCAATGAATGCTGGGATCGTTGATCATGGCGCCCGAACAAGCAGACGACTTCAGTCCACACTGACGCAGTAGTCACCCCCGAAACTGTACTGACAAGGATCAGCGCAACTGTTTGCGAGAGGACAACACAACGACAGACGTACACGATGGGGTTAAACATGCAGGATAACAGGCAATCATATTGCCTTGTACAGTTCTGAAGACCCCTGTGGTGATATTCACAAGAAAAGCCATTGCAATAACAGAACCACGAAGATGAAAGCCCGAAACATTCCCAACTCTTTCATGTAGCGAAACCGAACTCCCACAACGAATCCCAATGAGTTGATCCGAATCAATCTCGCAGAGAAGCAAGTCCCAAGCTGTCTCAAGCGATTCAGCGACATGCTTGGCCACGTTGTCGGTCGATTGCTGAGCCATTTGCCTTATGTTTCGAAAGACTCCACAGGAAAGGGCGATAACCTGAAAATTTAACATTAATCTGCGACTAAGTTGCAGGGTGTTGATTTGTTTGAGCAACGGGTTGCTCCATAGAAAGGAAAACCCAGCCTTGCCCAAGGCCATGCGGACAGACGGGGAGGCCAGCTCGTATTTGCTGCACGTGAAGTAAACCAAGGTGCATCGGTCACCTGTCATTGGATGTTACAGGCTTTGTGCGAGAGAAACGGCTAAGCCAGGACGAATGTGGCACTTTAGCGTCGCGTAAGTTTCGTATTCTTCCAATGTGTCATCAACATGCGCAGATTTCAAAGTGTAAACTATAGTGTATAGACTGGCTTGCAATAGCGGCATGGAACAGAGAATAAGGAGGGTGGGTGGGTGGGTGGTTGGGTGAGGGGTGGGGTGGGGCACATGCATGCATGCATGCTGCTGGTGTCTGTCCAGCCTTTTTTCATTTTTTTTCCTGTTCGGCTTTCGGAGTCACAATCTTGCTTTTCGGCTGGTCTTCCTTTCGGACCCGAGGCTTCGTTTTTCGGTTTTGAAAAGCTATTTCGGATTTTGGCGGCTTCTCGGACATCGGGGATTCGAAGAGGGGAAGGCGCTAACAATGTCTCGTTTGCTGTGCCTCCTTGACAGACTTGCATGATCATGTTCCGTTGGGTTTAAGCTCTAATGGACGTCTGATACATTCACTTGCATGTTCAAACATGTTCCAATGCGCTTCGTGTTTTTGGGCATGGGCTTCCGGCTATTCCATGCTATCTCCCAAGTTGGGGGCCTCTTTGCACAATACTAGTACTTCTGAGTTCTTCGTTTATTTTGTTGTCTTTAATGTTTCTGGGTATTTGGTGTTGGCTTCATAAATTATTGTCTGCCAAGCGACGATCCTGCACATTGTGTGGTTGTAGTACTTCGAACTTGCTTGAAGCATAAGTACTTTGGACTCTTTTGGACCTTTGGACTGTATGAATTACTCCTCTGTCAGCTACACCGCCCTGTGGAGGAGTGAAAAACATCTGACGATTATGATCATACTTCTCACTTGCTAGCATATGTCGAACCAAGTTGTGGCATCAACTCGTTTTTGTACTGAACGCCTGGCTCTGCATGTGCTCAAGCCCACTGTAATGTCCTTTCCAAGTGACCATCATGCTCTCCCTGATAGCGAGTCCCCAGAGCAAAAATGTGGTGACACCACAGTTTCACGCAAACGCTCATGTGCAAGCGGCCCGGAGTCGTTCAAGAACATGTTGCCTTGCCTGTTTGTTTGTGACTTTGTTTCTGTGCTTGATCGCTTTTAGGTGTTTGTTTGTTTGTTTGTTTGCTTGTTTGTTTGTTTGCTTGCATGCTTGAGTGCCTACTTGTTATTTTATTTTGCTTTGATTGGTCGTTTGTTGTTCTTTGTCTTTGCATCTGCACCCTTGCGCAGCTATTCAGTCCCAGTAAGGATTCGTACGTTCAGCACATTGCTCCACATATCCCAGATGCCAACCACGTATGCGCGGTCATGTGTCTATATTATATGTGCATGTGTATCCACACGAGTGCTGTTGCGCATGTCGACTGGATAGCAAAGCTGAACCTGTAGATATCTGGTCAGTTTATTCATACCGTGAAGCTCTTCATATGTAGTTTACAAGAACATTCATGTTTTCGATGCGATACTTGTTCGCGTTGACTGACGTGCTTGATCATGTATCTCACTCTCGGCGGTTTTCCACCTGTTTGCCCGCTTCCCGAAGCCTTCGTACATGCGCGATGATTCGTCTCTGTGTTTCTCTGTGTCTGCGTCTTGCTGTTGCACCCCTGTGCACTAAACCACAGACACACACACGCACACACGCACACACGCACACACGCACACACGCACACACGCACACACGCACACACACACACACACTCACACACACACACACGCACTCGCATGCACGCGCACACACACACACACACATACACACACACACACAGACAGACAGACACACACACACACACGCACACGCACACACACGCAGAAAGATACGCATATCTATGTACATGTACGTACACACTGCGACACCGCGTGCACACAAGCGCACCAAGGCAACCACTGAAAGTAACATCCAAAGCACACAGCGGCCAATGGAAGCACTGCAAATAACGATCCTCCGACGGGTTATATGTTGGACGACATCGCCTGTGAAAGGTCTTGTAGCGTGCAGCTTGTTGCCATCGAACTCAAACCACCTTCCTTTGACCTGCACGTCGAAGCCCTGCACGACCATGTCCTTCTTGTACTGGCTTCTGCTGATATCGTGCTGGAGCCGAAACTTTTTGTTGCCACCGGCGTTCTCAACGAAGACCTCGCCCCCGACATAATCGCCGATACCAGTGATGAGGCTACTCCCCAAATTGCCTGCGTCGATGTGTGGCGGGGAGCGCAGGTTTATGTTTAGCTGTATGCTGGTGAACGGGAAGGCAGGCCTCTCTTGCTGAGCGTACCTTGCGAAGAGCTTCGTGCAAAAGGGAAACTTTCCAGTGGCATTGGAGATGTCAACTTTGTCGCCCCACACATACAAGCCCAACACCATTCCTTTGGCAGATGCAGTAGCCTTAAAGCGCTTGCCAGGTGGGATCTGCATGAGGCTCACAACCTCTTGCACGAGGTGCTCGGAAATACTGTTCGACTGGAGGGCATCTCTGGCCAGGTCTTCCGCGCTGGCCTTTAGGCCGGCCCTGCGCCCCATGGCCACAAGTTGATCCTGTTGCTAGTCCGGACTCTGCCTTCATGGTTACACTTGAACGAGGTTGTATCTGGTTCCTGGTTAAGTGCGCATGCACCAGTAGCAACATCTGTGCTGGCCCGTGGCAGATTGATCATACCTCGATGCAAAGTCGTCGCCTCAACAGTCTTATCACAGGGCCCTAGCCACAAACAAGATTCTCGACAAGAGTGCTACAGCTCAGGGTCTATATGGGTAATATAGGCGCCTTAATGATTACAATAGGGTTTGGGTATATTAATTATACTGTCATTATAATCGGGAACCCCCAAAATAATATGGGTGATTATTGCGGCCCCTATATTAACACAGAGGCTCTAAACCGGCCCTTTCACAGTCACATGGTGGCAACCCATCAATATGCGAGCCATGTGTCGTTCCTTCAACTCGTGGCAGCGGGCACTGTGCCATAGGCAACAATCCAACACCTCTTCAAGCCCAAATCAATCACTTTACAGCCTGCATCCTATTCTGCCACACAGTCATTAGAATACGGTCTGGGGGGGTATATGTCATGCTATAATTATAAGGGCTTCAGAGTTGAGGGTTTAGAATAATGAACGACAAGAGCCCTCAAAGGGACCCTTATAGCTCCCCTAGAGCCTCATAGCCTCGAACTCAAAGGCCTCTGCCAGAGGCTCTGTCATCCAAAACGCAGACCCCCACAACTCCGAACCCAGAATCCGAAGATCGTTAGGGGTTGAGGGTTTAGGGGTTGAGAGGTTTAGGGTTTAGGGTGTAGGGGTGTAGGGATAGCCCTGGCCAAAAAGCCTCTAAAGCCCTCGACCCTAACCCTGCTCCGTTAAAGCCCCAACCCACGTCCGCCGAGGTCTGGGCAGCACGTCGCCGGGGCAGAGGATGGCCTCTACCCGACACCCTAAACCCGAAACCCCCATAAACCCTAAACTTCCTAAACCCTAAAACCCTAAACCCTGTATACCCTAAAACCCTATATATATATACACACCCTAAAACCCTATATACCCCAAAACCCTATATACCCTAAAACCCTATACCCTAAACCACTAAACCCCTAAACCCGGCCTCTTCGGTCGTGGCAGGGTTGAGGTCTTCTTGGGGCCTCAAAGGGTCCTTTAAGGGTTCCTTCGTTTAGGTTCCCTTTAAGGGTTTAGGGGTTCCTTCGTCTAGGATCACTCTTTACGGGTTCCTTTAGGAGCTCCTTCAGGGGCTCAAAAGGGGTTCTGTCAGAGGGGGTTCTAATGCAGGGGTCTTGCTGCTTGAGGCTAAAGTTTTTGGTACTGGGTGATCGGGCGTCGACATCAAGGTGTAGAGGTCTACTCAGAGTAACCAAGCTAACCATGAAACATCCTTCAGTCATGCTCCGACTTTTGGAATTCCCGGCCGCTGCGCTCAGTTACATTCAGTCTAAGGTAGCTTTCGAATCAGGGAAGGGCTGACGAGGTACTCAGCACATTGAGCTCCTCAATACTTGGGTCAAGGAACCTGAAACTCCACGACGTTATACCACCTTCGCAGCCTTACGCACGATTCGACTCCAACCCGTCGCATGCTCGAAGCATGAACCTTGCCACTGCAAGCACCATCTTCACACTTGCAGACTCGGGAAACTGATCCTTTGGGGTGCAGAGCCACAAGGGCAGGGCCGGGGTTTCTAGGGTTTAGGGGTTCAGGGCGGTTTAGGGTTTAGGGTTTAGCAAACTTTCCGTGCCAGCAAAATTTCCTTCGGACAAACCCTAAAGCGGCCCTAAACCCTAAATCCTAAACCCCCATTGAGCAGCAATGCCTCCAATGCTTGGCCGCGCAGCTCCGCAAAACGTGGGAAAGCCGCCAGGTCCTCCCGAAGCGGATCAGACTTTGGGAGTTAGGATTAGGGGGACCCTTGGGGATATAGACCCTCTCCAAAAAGGTCCCCTTTGAGAGAGCTTCAAGTAGGGTTCAGAAGGGTCCCCTTTAAGGGGTCTCCCTAATACGACCTAGGAGACTTGTTGCTGTGATTGTACAGGGCTCTGAGCCTGAAGCCATTCAAAACAAAAACAACCCCTCAAATCCTAAACCCTAAACCCCTAAACCCCCAAATCCTAAACCCTAAACCCTAAGCTATAAACCCCAAATGTCGAACCTTAACGTCAGCCCTCAAGCCCTGGGTCGAGCCTTATGGAAGCCGAAAAAACGGCTAAATAAAATCTATGTGCTAAGCAACGCCGGTCCGGCAGTCAAGCTTGTCTTGACTTGGCTTTTCATGATATATATATATATATATATTATATATATTATATATATATAACAATATGTGTATGTATGTATGTGTATATATGTACATACGATAGGCAAAGAAGGGAGAGAGAGAGAGAGAGTCTGTGTGTGTGTGTGAGAGAGAGAGAAACAGACAGACACTTGAGGTTCAAGGTCTGCGTGGTCCTAAGCCGACAGGCTTGTTCCCCCTGTGTCGGCACCATGCTTCCGCAAGACTCCCAGCGGTTTAGGGTTTAGGGAAGTGCAGGATTTAGCTTTTTGAGGAAGGGTCTGGATTGGCTCAAACAGCACAAGACTATTGCAACAGATATCTCCGATAGGACAGGCCTACTGAACCTGAACACCTGATTCCTTGGCTCTATAAACCCTAAATCCTATGGGTAGGCTCTTCGTAAGCTCATGCCGAAGGCCTTGTAGGGGTCTCAACTTCTGTAAGGGCTATGCAGTACCTCTTGTGAGCTCATGGCCATGGGATGAAGTACCACAAACGGTGCAAAAGGAGGGAGACGAGGAAAAGCACGAGAAGACTCGGACAGTAGCGCAGCGAGTATTTGGGTTTGGGGCTTAGGAAAAGTTTAAGTTTAGGATTTCAGCGTGTCCGGCGCATCGAAGTCCACTCGACTCTGCCGATCCTGACACAGCGGACAGGAATGCTGAAGAAGAACTTCTTCAGGCTTACAGTGCATATCTTAGGGTTTATTGGCTTTAGGCTTAGGGATGTATGAAGCCTGCAATATTTTCAAAATGAAGCATATGTACTGTGAGTTCCCAAAGTCTCGGGTGCTATACGTATTGCGGGAGGGTGTCCGTCAGCGGTATCATTCTGAATCTTGCAAGTAGATAGATCCCACTTCTGCTCCAGTTAACTTTGGATGTTGAGGTCATATAGGGGCCTTAATTGATAACTAGAAAAGGGCTTCGGTCTATTGAACTATACTTACAATCAGGAACTCTAAGCAAACACATTACAGAAACCATGCGGCATGCTTCAACCCTTTTCGGGCATCGATGGAATTAGTCTTGGGTCTAGGACCACGGTCTAGGGTTTAGGGTTAGGCCCCCCCCTCACTTCGGCCTATTAGCAAAAGATGCTGTGCGATATGGGCGCCGTATTTCTATTCACCCAACAGCCACCACACAGACTTGGAGTTACTGCATCATGCAATACACGGAAGTGCAAGAAGCGCCATGCCCCCGGGAATCTGAGCCAGGCCCTATCAACACCATAAGCTCTAAACCCTGCCTGCACCCTTTGAAACCCTACTTTTTTTCGGGCTCCATATTATGATTCTATATACAAGTCCTTAAAACGAGGTAGGTTTTTTGAGGTTACTCTAAACCCTGGGCTTTAGGGTCCTAAACCCTATAAACCCTAGACCCTCAACCCTATAAACCCTCAACCCTAAACCCTATAAGCCCTAAACCCTAAACCCTAAAAGCCCTCAACACTCTAAAAGCTCTAAAATCCCTAAACACGATATTTACTATATTCCCTAAACAACCCCTTATAAACCCTAAACCCTCAAAAAAAAAAACGATAGACCCTATAAACCCTGATAAACCCTAAACCCTATTAAACCCAAAAAAGCCCCTAAACCCCAGTCCTGGGTGCGAAGAATCCCTAAAGGCTCCCTGCCTGGGGATGATGGACAGGCCACGGATAGAGGCAGCCAAAGTGCCTGCAACTACGGGTTTTAGGGGGTTTAGGGCTTTAGGGTTTTAGGGCTTAGGAGTTTACAGGGTCCAGGGCTTTAGGGTTTTAGGGGTATAGGAGTTTACAGGGTTCAGGGGTTTAGGAGTAGACGTGCTTTGCGATGTCGCATGCTGGACATGCATGCAGAAGACCACGACTTTTAGCATAAGCCCTAAACCCTGTTGCAAGATGGCACTGCTAGGCCTAGATTGGGGATTCAGGACGTACCCGCAATCGCCTATGTGACTACATATACTATTACATCTGCCAAACGCTGTAAGCTGTCAAACATCACACATAACTATAACCCAAGCTGTTGAGTGGCTGGACATGATTTGGGTTAGGTATGCCTTCGATTTTTGGGCAGTCGGAAAAGTCCCGAATCCATAGCTAGAAACTGCCTAGATATCAAAAGCCGGAAAACACTACGCACAAGAAGTCATGTTGCACCCGAAAGGAAAACCGGCTAGAGTCAACTATCCCAATGGGTCCATGTACCCAAATAGTAGATAGTTTGGCCTCAAAGTAGTCCCCAAGTATCTACTATTTGGGTACGTGGACCTTTTCGGGTATAGCAATCAGAAAGCATGCCCGAGGAATACTCCGGGAATTTTAACATGCCTCGCAATCACCAAAACAGTACAGAATCGTCTACTGGTCTAAGGGACCTCGTCCCTGTATAGTTACTTTGGGGCCAAAATACCCCAAACCCTAAAACCCTAAACCCTGAAACCTTAGAGCCTAAACCCTAAATCCCGAAACCCTAAAACACTAAAGCCCTAAACCCTGAAACCTTAAAGCCTAAACCCTAAACCCATTCCGGGGGCACATGGATCCTTTGGGCCGGCCGAGCGCAGAAAGGCCGTGCTGATGTCAGTGAACTTAAACCCGAACCCTACCCATAGGCTCCTTAAAATTGTTCCTTTTGGGGATTTCCTTATAGGATTCTAAATATGAACCATAAAAAGGAACTACCCTAGAGTCCCAAAGGGTCCTAGGTACTGTTATGGGGGATACTTTCCCAAATCATAATAAGAACTCCTAACATAGAAACCCTACATTCTACTCTATAGGTACATTGGACCCTTTGGGAGTGTAGAATCTCTAGGGTTTAGGGTTTAGGGCAGGTGTCCAAGCATAAGACCGGAATCCGAACCCTAAAGCCTAAGCCCTAACTCATTGACCCAAGGGCCTCTTAAGCTTTAGTGTAAGTTGCCATGTGGAGGAAAACATCTTTTTCAGTAGATACAGCAACACTATTATACTATTCCGGATCTTAGATGAAGCTGGCTCCCCGCGTGTAGCAAATCTTGCCTGGGATGGAAAAGGAGCACACGCCTGAGCCAGCCGTGCAGCTAGTGCTCTGCCGTTTAAAGGACTTGAACCCTCAACCCTACAAAATAAGGGCCCTAAACCCTTAAGGGCCCTAAACCTCCAGACTCCAGACCTTAAGGGCCCCAAACCTTTTTACTTAAGGGCCCTAAACCCTAAACCTTAAGGGCCCTAAACCCCAAGGGCCTGGAAACCCCTGACCCTGAACCCGGGTCCTACCAAGGAGTTGGTCACAACCTAACTGCTCGATCATGCTGCTACCCATAGGCCCTTAAGTAGTTCCTTTTTGGTGTTAATTTTATAGGATTCTAAGTATGAACCATAAAAAAGGAACTACTTATTAGCCTATGACTACCCAGAGGCCCTTAAGTAGCTCCTTTTGATGGTTCATATTGAAGACTAGGTAATCCCCATAAGGAACTAGTTAGGGGCCTATGGGTACTTCTGTAAATATGACCAGGGCTGGCAGCTTCTCTGCAAAAGAAGCAGGTTTTGAACCAGGTGTTAAACCTCTTCCGCCTTTTCTATTTCTTGCGCACCGCAGATCCCGACAGGGGAAGCCACATACTCTTCCACATCTCTACCCCTACCCGGATTGTAAGCATGGCTAAAGTTGCTCATCTAAAACTCTACAACCCTTCTTGTACCCCTGACCCTTGAGCAGCAAGCCTTTCTTAGCCCAGCGGATACATAGAGGTAGAAGCTGGGATGCAGAGCACATGGGTTGAGGATCCACTGTTCTGGGCTTAAGGTTCAAGGCCGTGGGGTCCGCACGAAGACGTATGAGCTATAATGGCTCTGTAGTCGATCGATAGCTGAAGTTCAATGATCCGTTAGGGTTTAGGGGGTTTAGGGGGTTTAGGGTTTAGGGTTTAGGGATCCGACAATCCTCAACCTAAAACTCTAAACCCTACGCTGGCCCTAACCCCTGATTCCGCACCGGCACATGATTTGCGGATACTGCGACAAGTGAAGCAGCTTGCTGGCCAGAGATCCCAGTACCCCTGAATTAAGGAATATAATTTAAATCATAGTATCAAGGGCTCTATAATTTAAGGTCTATTCCGTAATTAAGCGGTATCGGGTTCTCTGGGCAGGAGCACAGCTCGGGAGTGAAGAAGACGTGCATGGAATCGACTTGGAGCACAGAGACCCACTACGGCGACTATGCTTTTAGGTTTATACCCTAAACCCTATAAGCCCTAAACCCTTATAGAGTTTGAGGGTTTCGGGATTGAGCCATGAGCCCTACGTTTTAGGGTTATACCGTAGACCGTCCCCTATAAGCCCTAAACCCTATAGAGTTTTAGGGTTTCGGGCTTAAGGCATGAGCCCTACAGGCCCGAAACACCCTTTTTGAACGCTGCACTCTAAGCCTTAACCTGAGCCCTGAACTTTGAGCTCCTAGTCTCAAAGCCTAGAGAGCAAGAGCTTCCAAGCGACCTAGGGCTTGGCGGCTGAGGGCTGGGATATGAAGGTCAATGAATTGAAGCCAACTGCTGCCACAATTCTGCAGTACGGGGTTTAGGGTTTAGGGAACAGAGTTTAGGGCCGGCTTAGGGCTCAGGGATGTAGTGTGGCACAGAAAAGATAATTCAATACTCTGAGACTTGAACACTAGTTCGTCAATGTTAGTCATAAATACGGAGGTAAGAGGGACGCTGTTACTGAGCATGTTCATGTCCAGCTGGGCTGGTAGATTTAGTTTATCTTCGGGCCGTGGAACTCTGCCTTAGAGCTTGAATCTCAGCCCCTTCAGTCACTGTAGCTGTCGCTTTCTTCGTCATCGGCACGTGCCTGTTGCAAGCTTCGTGGCTGAGGGTCTGCGTCTAGGGTGTCCCACTTCTGGTGTGACGGTCTGTCGGTTAAAGGATTCGGGTTCAGAGATTCAAGGGTCTACAGTCTGCAATTTACA
This sequence comes from Symbiodinium necroappetens, assembly GCA_905231915.1. Classification (NCBI taxonomy): domain Eukaryota; class Dinophyceae; order Suessiales; family Symbiodiniaceae; genus Symbiodinium; species Symbiodinium necroappetens. Next base: position 24,901 of record CAJNJA010031230.1, read on the forward strand.
ATTTTTGACAGGGCTCAAGGAGATCTCGGAATGACAGTTTTTAAGCTGGTGATGGGCTTAGCCCCAGCTTGAAAGACGGAAACTCGAGAATACACAAACCGCGTCTGCTGCTGCTATCGGATTATCTACGACTGCTGGCAGTCTGCTGGCAGTGAGTGCAAACTAGGCAAAGGCCGTAGTCAATGAGAGTGTGTGTAGCTCGGCAGGCGGAAGGATCTGAGACATAATGAGAAGACATTTCAACTGGCAATGGGTTGCGAGCAGCTCCGAAAAAGATACATCATGGACACAAAGCATGAAAGTACCCACGACAGTGATAATTGTGGCACTGTCTGTCAGAAATGGTGGTAGTCCTGATGATGCTGAAGAGGAAAGTAAGAAGAGGAGGAGGAGCAGGAGGAGGAGGGGAGAACGAGGAGAAGGACCTGCCGGCAACGATTACGATGCTGATGTTGCTTTTATTGATGATCACCAGGAAGATGATGATGAGGATGTGGATGATGATGGTTGCGGTGGTGATGGTGGTGGTGGTGGTGGTGGTGGTGGTGCTGCTGCTGCTGCTGCTGCTGCTGCTGGTGACGATGATCGTGTTGACTACTGATGTGGCGGTGATGATTGTTGTGACAGTTGGGGGATGCTGCTGACCGTGCTGCTGCTTCTGCTGCACTCAGCCTTCAGCGACGGCCACAAACACGACGACGAAGATGATGATGACGATGAAGATGATGATGTTGTTGATGATGACGATGTCTGACAATTATGTCTGCTGTGGTTAATCTTGCTGGTGATGGCCGCGAGAAAGACTGTTGCCATCAACGTGCTGATGGTGGACATGGTGGGAAAAGAGCTGGCGCTTACGATGACAGCGGCATTGGTGACACAAACACCGAAGACTAAGTCTAAGAAGAAGAATAAGAAGGGTGATGACGAAGAAGAAGGAGACACACATGATGATGGAACATATGATGCTGCTGCCGCTGATGATGATGATGATGATGATGGTGAAAGTCATGGTACGGATGATGATGCTGATGATGCTGCTGCTCATGATGATGATGATGATGATGATGAGGATAATGCTGATGATGATGATGATGATGCGACCAAGACTGAGATCTTGGTGGTGGACGAGCTGAGGGCCGAGAACAATTGGCGAAGGATTCTCCTGACATACTGGCTATGGCGATATTGATGATGATCATGGTCGGGTTTAGGGTTAAGGGTTAAGGGTTTAGGGCTTAAGGGAATCATGGTTATGAAGATTATGTGCAGTGGCTAAGTCCAACAATCCATGACATGATGCTGGCGGACTCGGTTTCGCGATGATGCTGTTGACCAAGACAAGAATCAGAACAAACCCAGTGAACCCCTTATCCCCACCACACACCTCCCTGATGCTAACCCCTTACCCGCCCCGCGCCCATCCCCGCCACCCCTCCGACCTGCTACAACCCCAAACCTCAAAGCCTGTACCGTGCCTTCGGCTTTGCCTTGGGCTTGAACTTGGGACGGCCCTTCGCCGCTGCCGCTGCGCTGGCAGCGGTTTTGTCCTCCTTTTGCTGTGGGGGCTTGAAAAAAGTGCCTGGTGCTTCAGCGGAAGGACTAGCTTAGCCGTTGGCATCTGGTCTGGTTTGCAGGATCTGTTCAGGGTTTCTATAACCCCAAAAACAAAACAAATTTCTTAGATATAGTGTTCTTCAAGGTTTCTACACGGGCTTATATAGAGAGTTTCGGGTTTAGGATTACGGTGGCTCCCGCAAGGGTTGCTTTTCGGGTTACGAATACCCTGGCATCTGAAGCAGAAGAGGAGGGATAAATACCGAGATGTATGAATGCAAATGTCTCAAGCAGTAACACAAAGATCAATAAATAGTCGTAAGATAGGTCAGAGAAGACGAGCTCTACAGCAATTATGACGACGGTGAAAAACAATCCCGCAGGTTTAGCACCGCAGAAACTTAAGATAGTTGCTGGGTTCACGGGCTCCAAGGCGCTCAGGCTCGGTACTGCGTAGAGTCTAGAGCCTATACCCATAGGCCCCTAAGTAGTTCCTTGTTATGGTTTATATTTAGAATCCTATAAGGTAATCCCAAAAAGGAACTACTTAGGAGCCTATAAACCCTAAACCGCCTAGATCCTAAGCCCCAAACCGTAAGCCCCGGTGAAACCTCGCAGTTCTATCACTGGTTGACTGGACCAGAACACCCGGTGCCTTCGAAGGCCCGTAACCGTAATTGTCCCTGTACCCTAAACTCTAAATCGCTAAAACCTCCAACTTCAAGGGTCAGAATCTGAAACCCTGTACATAGCGTGTATACTATATACTATATACCCTAAACCCGACATTCCCGCATCCGAAAGAGCAAAATCTTAAGCCTGACGCCCGCCCCTGAACAAGGGAAGCCTAAACCTGAACGCCGCAAACCCTGCGCCCTAGAGCCGAATATCCGGAGCCCCATATGCGCCTGAAAACCTTAAGCCCAAGCCCTAAGTCGACAATCCAGGACCCCTAAACCTCAAAGCTGCGAGCCCTGAAAGACACAAACGCAAAGGCGGCAAAGCCCAAGCACTGAAACCCAAAATTCGGAACGAAATAAGCCAGAGATTTGCTGGGCACCCAAAGACCTAAACCCAACACACAGAACCCTAAACACTAAATACCTGAAAACTGAAGCCGAACCCTCTATACTAACCCTAAATCCTAAACGGCTCCTCCTCTGCCGGAAACCACATGGCCGGATTGCAAAGCAAGGCCCAATTGATGGAGCCAGGGGGGCAAAACTCCTGCAAAGTCCACGGGGTGTGGGGCTCGCAGCGCTTGGGGCATTTTATCGTTGAAGTTTAGGGTTTGGGGTTTGGGGTTTGGGGTTTAGGGTTTAGGGTTTAGGGTTTGGGGTTTTTGAGGGTTCGGGGCCTTGCTTTTTGGATACACGGCCTGCAGCCTAAACCCTTCAGCGCCCTCTTCCCCCACCAGCGGCAGCCTGGACGGAATGGCGCAAGAGCGTGGCCACGCCACCCACCAGCAGCCCGCCACCGAAGTAGGTCATGACCCTCACGGTTTAGGGACTTAGAGCTTTAGGGTTGACGCGCTTGCGTGGTTTCGGGGCTTCAGTGCTTTAAGCTTGGAGGCTTCAGGAGGTGTAGGGTTTCTGGTATTGGGGACCTTGGGCTTTCGGGCTTAGGATCCCTAAACCCTAAACCCCCCTAAACCCTAAACTTCGACCTTCAGGTTCGAGGTCTTCAATTCAGGGCTTCAGGATTTAAAGGTTCGGCGAAGCTACAGCCGAAACCCGCGATCCGTCAGCTCTACACACCGAAAACCTCAAACCCCAGCCCTGGAGCCAGAAACACCGTGCCTACGCAAATCAAGACCTTGAACGCCTCAAGGACCTCAAGCTATAGGCAGGACTCCAGCATGGTAAAATAAATGCGTGTAGATCTACATATGATTTCACCTGCGGCCCCGTGTACGGACCTTCTCTTACGGGGCTCCTGTGGGCCCAGTGCTCTTGTCTTGTTGAACTTAAGGCTCCAGGCCCTTGTATTTGAGACCCATACCAGTGGGGGGGAGCAAGAGGCCGCCACCATTTCGATCGAGAGCCCAATGAAAAGCCAAAAACTCTGAATCAACGGCTGAGTTCTGATGACGGCTTCGTTGATAAGCCAGACATCCAAACCGAAAAGAAGCAAGGTTCCAAAAACAGTACAGTTTGGTTTTTGCCTAAACTCAGGTGAGATAGGTCGACCTCTTCTTTCGTACAGTATATACCCCTTACAGCACCTCTTACCGTACGTATGTATAGAACCTTGTACTCTTCATGGAACAATGAACCCGTCTTGAGGATCCTGATCTGTCCCGAAGGATCTTGCTTTTCCAAGAAGTCTGTATGCTGTAAATATACAGTCGTTGCGACAAGCTCCCATGAGTTTACCAAAGCCTACTTCTGTCCACGGCACCAGCCAAAGCCAAGTAGCATAGGGGCCGTACTAATTACCTTTATTTTGGGGGGGTTCCTGATTATAATCACAGTGTCATATACCCCACAACCCTATTCTATAGTAGCCAGAAGATCTCGAGGATTTAGGGTGCTGATGGCGGCTCTGAGGTTGAATGCCAAAAGACCCTGAGGCCCCGGGCCCCAAACTTAAGTCACCTCAACCCTAAACCCTAAACCCTACAGGGCCCTAAAACGGGCCCTAAACTTAAGTCACCTCAACCCTAAACCCTACAGGGCCCTAAAAAGGGGCCCTAAGCTTAAGTTCCGGGCTTCATGAACTTCGCCACTTTCATCCTCCAAGCCTGCGGCGCATGGGGCAAGTCAGAAGATCCGACTGCAAGGCGGCCCAATCCCGATTAGGGTTTTTAGGGCTTTAGGGCTTTAGGGTTTTAGGGTTTTTGGGCTTTAGGGTTTAGGGTTTTAGGGTTTTAGGGTTTAGGGTTTCACATGACACTTGGCGAACGCCTCCTCCCTAAACCCCCAAGCTCTACACCCTAAACTGGCCCCAAACCCTAGACCTTAAGGTTTCTATCTGCCCCAAAACCTGCTGCAATCAGGCTCCGCCTCAAACTTCGTAAGCGTCGTAGGAAAGGGGAACATTCTTGGGGTTTAGAATTCTGGGTTTGACGGGCATTATAGAAGTCGTGTAGAGAATCGCACAAGGTTTGGCAACAAGCAAAGGAAAGGGAAACATCTGAGCTGCAGCGATTTCGTTTTGGATACCCTAAACCCCTAAGCCCTAAACTCCTCAACCGCTAAATCCTAAACCCTAAGCCACAGCGCTAAACCCTAAACCCCTCTAGCCCGTTACATCAACTGACATCAACCACACCAAGCCCTGGAAGCCCAATTGCGAACGTCGGGTATATGTAAGCCCCTGTACAACTGGTATAGGAATTTCCTTAATTAAGGGGGTATTGGGTTCTCTGGCTACCGGGCCCTACACCCTAAACCCTCCTTGTTGACTGCATCCGTACAGTGGACGCCAGAATCTTCTGGGGGCGTCAGCATTGCTGCAGATGTATCTTCGCCTGCCGCGCGCTGCCGGGTTCATTGTTTTGGGGTGTACGTTTGTGTTTGTTTTGAAGGTGTAGAGTGTAGAGTTTAGGGTTTAGGGGTTCCGGGTTTAACGTTT
>CAJNJA010031241.1:0-28547 GCA_905231915.1 Symbiodinium necroappetens
TTCAGGGCTTAGAGGGTGTAGGGTTTAGGGTTCAGGGCTTATAGGGTTTAGGGTTTAGGGTTCAGGGTTTATAGGGTTTAGGGTTCAGGGCTTATAGGGTTTAGGGTTTAGGGTTTCGGGTTTAGGTTTTGAGAGGGTTTAAGAGAGCTTCGGGTGAAGGGTCTGCTGATCTCTGCCTAGCATTACCAACAGTTGCCCTATCGGATTTGGGGTATGGAAGTTCTACGTAACCTTTCTCAGCCCGCATTTGTTTTATGTGTTGCTATAGTGCGACTAAGCAGTGGTTGCTGTTACCGGTCCGGCTACGTGGGTTCTGAAATGTTGTTCAGCGATCAGCGAGTTTAAGTGTCAGTTGTTTCCCTAATTCTTGAAGCCGATAGCCTAAATCCTCTGGAACTGTTCCCTTAACCCTAAATCCTACATTTAATTACGCTTGGCAGTCATCCTAAGCCCCAACTCGCCCTTGACCTTTTGAGCCCACTTCATAGGACTCTTATCGCAACCTTCCTGAACTCTTTGTAGAGCCTTCCCTCGAACATTCGAACTTGTAGAACCTACATAGAACCCCTCCCCAAACCCTTTTTCCCTAGACCCCTATAGATACCCTAAACCCTAAACCCCTATAGATACCTCAAAAGAACCCGTAAATGATCCCCACGTTATCCCTGACAGGATCCCCCAAAAGGCACCCCAAACCCCCCCAAAACCACGAAGCTCCAGGCCGAGTCCCTGATCGCTGCCGCAACGGACCCGGACGAGCTGGCGCAGATGTATGAAGGCCCGGCTTTAGGGCTTAGAGGTTTAGGGTTTATAGGGCTTAGGGTCGGGGTTTAGGGTTTATAGGGCTTAGGGTTGGGGTTTAGGGTTTATAGGGCTTAGGGTTTCGGTTTTCGGGTCTGTAGATTTGCTGGGCCCTCAAAGTTACAGTTTGGCTCCCTTGAAACGGGGCTTCTCAATGCTTTCAGATACGCGCGTATGCAGTCTGGTGCCTGGGTAATTCCCCCGAGTTCGTCGCAGACACTCTCAGCTGCGTGAAAGATGGCTGTCCAAGTTGCGTCTGATTCTTCGCGATGATCCTGTCGTACTGCTACTCAGCCTTCTTTCCCATACTGTAGCTGCTTAAAGTCGCCGGTGCGACTTTGAGCCACGAGTGCTGCTTAACTCGCCCTTCCCCGGCAAGACTGCCAGAGGCCTGCACGCAATAAAGGTTTTTAGGGTTTAGGGACAGCTGTTTATGAAAAGAAGGCTCCGATATGCCTGCCCTTGATGAAAAGAAGGATCGGTGTAAGGTTTGGGGTTATTTTCAGGTTTTCGGGTAGGGGTTGGGATTTATTAAGTCTATTAAGTATTATTCCGGAAGGATTTTAGGGTGACGTTCAGCTCCTCCTGTCCTGACAACTGTTTGGTGCAAAGTGCCACCTAAGCATTGAACCGCGGAAAGCTGCTTCACCCCAAACATCTTCAGGATCAGCTAAGTGCTTTTTGGGCCAGGACTTGAGACTAGGAGATCCGGTCAGCTCACCCCAATACAGGTTCCAAACATCGTATCATCTACACAAACACCCGTCACTTTGCAAGGCTGGGTGACGTGTGCCCTCAGGCCCATAGCCATATATTCAAGGCCCCGGCGCTTAAAGGTACACGTTCACCTCGGACGCGGGGGAGAATTTTCGTTGCGAGCCGTGCTCGCTGTAGCTGGTTATGCAGTGCACTGCAGTGCTGGCCGCCCCTTGAGTGAAGGGCCCGGCCCTACGATGTCAAAAAAACTATGGTTAACAAGGTGGTTAGTTACCTCCCCTCCCTCAGATTATCCCTAAACCCTAAACCCCTACACCCTAAACCCTAAATCTTTCTGTCGGCCTCCAAACCGCAACGCCTAGATCCCTGACTTCATCTCAAGACCCTTGCGCATCTTCGCCCCCTATTGTGCATCCCCTCTAGATCTAGGACATTTTCAGGTGGGTAGTTACCGTTATGGGAGCCTTATAGGAGGTCTATGTACCTTATAGAAGCCTTCTAGAAGCCCTATATACCCTAAACTCCCCACCTGTAGTTTCCTTTAACTAGAGGGATTGTGAGAAACCCCCCGGCCTTGCAGGATGGACCTCCTGGATTTGAGGAGTCCTCAGCCTCCTTCCACCTCTCCGAGCCCGTCTGAGCAGGTGTCTTCCCCGGATTTCGGGCCCTTTCGAAGGAAGGCAGGGATTCCGAGCCCCCCCCAAAAAAGGTCGGTGATGCGCACCTCTTTATGGGGGCGGTTCCTGGCACCTGACCGGCGCGTGCTTCCTTAAAGAGCACCGTGTGGCCTTTAAAAAGGGCCGCTGTGGCGACGCGCGTCCCTGGAGAAGGACCTTCCGCCCGAGGCTTCGGACTTCGGGTTTCCTCGGAGATCTCCGAAGCGCCGTAGGCTGCGGCCCTCCGGGGCTTTTAGCTTCTCATTGGCTGCCGCTGTCAATGAATCCGGCCAGCCTGCGGAGCAGGAAAGCGAGTCTAGAAAACACTATAATCTGAGACAGCTGTACTCCCCTTCAACCAGAAGAAGCCCTGAACCCATGAGTCGAAAACCCACTGAAACCTTTGTAAGCCCTATACGCCCTCGACCAGAAATCTCCCCTTCAGACCATGTAAAAACCCTAGAACCTTATTATAATGTAGGGGCCTAAATATTTTTAATTATGGTATGATCATGTTAAAACCCTAGAGCCTTATAATGTAGGGGCCTAAATACTTTATAATTATAGTGTAATGGGCCCCAAAACCCTATTCACAGAGCTCGAAGCCGAAAGCCGCAGCTAAGACGCGGCCACAGGAACTGTGTTTAGTCGCATCTTGGTCGGGGTAAGGGTGTAGGAGTTTAGGGATTAGGGGGGTGCTTTCGGGTTCGTAGTTTAGGCTTTCAGGAATTCGGGTTGTAGTTTATGGCTCCACGTCGGGATGTTTGGAGTTGTAGCTGCTGACTTTGATCAGCATCACCGTTCTTATTGTGATCATTCTCAGTCTTCTTGCTGTGACATTGGTCAGGAATTTGAATTATTCTTGCTGACCCTAAACCCTGCGCTTTCCGCAGAGCTCGCCGAGACGGATTCAGGCTCAGCGGCTCGCCTTGATAGGCGTTAAAGGAGCTGGGCGCTCGAGCCGTGTTTTGGCATTCAGGGTTTGGGATTGCTAGTATGAAGGCTGTTTTGGGTAGGCCAAATACATAAACACCCTTAGCTGCTGCATTCCGATAGCGATTTTGACAGCTTAGACCCATGATTGGAAGAAGCCGCCCGGGTCGGCTGGACGAGTAATAAGACCACTCGAAACCAAACCCCTGAAGCTCTAAAATCCCTAGAGCCCCAAGCCCAAATACCATCTCGAACCCTGAACCCTATAAACCTTAAACCCTGAAAGCCCTAAACCCTAAACCCAAAAAACCCTAAACCCCTAACCCCTAAACCTGAACCCTATAAACCTTAAACCCTGAACCCGCGATCCTCCGAAGCCCTAGGCCCAACATAGAGCCCGGAAGCGGCGCCCGTAGCAAAGCCCCTGAAGGACGCACGAAGCGAGCCCGAACATAGAACTGCACAGAACCTTGCAACGGACCCCTTAAAGGAATCTCGGCAAGAAAGCTCAAAAGCCCCCCCAAAAAGCCCCGAAGGAAGATTGCGGACAGGGCCCGAGCCACCAGCGCCAGCAAAAAGCGGTACCTGGAAGCAGATCCCACCATGCCGGGTTCGGGATTGAGGGTTTAGGGGTCGGGTTCCCCGCCCTAAGGAATGATTTTTGTATTTTGCAGTGTAGGGCGTCATTCTTTCGTACTTTGGGCCTAGGGGACTTACAGGCGTTAAGGTGTAGGGTTTGGGGCTGATTTGGGTTTTTGAAGGGGTGGGTTCATACAGGGCTTTGACGCTTGGGTTGCTAGGCTTCGAGGGTTGACCTTATGAAAGTCAGACCTTGGCCGTGACTACGGGAGTAATTATTCCCAACCCTAAAACCTAAACCCCCAACCCAGCCCAGGCATGTCCGAGTGTGAGTGCTGAAAACCCTAAACCCATGATGCCGTAGATTCTTTAGAGTCCCTGGGCACTTTCGTTTCGGGCCATGGGACCCTTGAGATTTTGGATGGGGCCTTTGGGTTTCAGGGTTTGAAGATATTAAGATTTAGGGTTCTTTGCTTGGCTGGTTGCGAGAGTCCTGAATGCAAAAAGGTTTTAGGGTTTTAAGGTTTGAGGGTTTTAGGGTTTAGGGCTTAGGGCTTTTGGGGTCGGGGTTTGAATCAACTGTTGCTGTAGAGGCTAGCGTTGCGGGGTTTTGGGGTTCCGGGAATCACTCCTCAGTTTTGGTCTGTTTTACTGTCCGTGGCGTAGACTTGCAGGTGTTGCATTGAGGATGTGCTGTAAACTGCCAGAACCTGTTTATTTTCGGGTCGTATTGTGAGCTGTCGATAGTCTAGAGATCGTAGGTTCTGGCAGGGCTTCTGTTCTGGGAGTTGTTCCTGGTTGCATTCTGGAGCCAACTTGACTTCTTTTGGCTGTCGCTCTGCAGCTTGAAGACCTCGCAGAACCTCCTGAATCAGAGACCTGAACCCGGCAGTTGAACTTCCTGGGCCCAAATCTGCGCCGATGGAAGAACGCCGCTGCTTTGCTGGATCGCGCAGCCCAAAAAAGACCGGATGGGTTAAAGGTCTTGGGAGTCTTATTGTTGAGTGAAGGGCCCCTCGACACTCTCTAGAACTTTGGAAAAAGACTCCCCATGACATAGACCCCTTGTTTTCTGAGCTCGCCAAACCCCATATTGAACATTAGAAAACCAAGCAGCCCTATCCAGCCCTTGTAATTGTAAACCCCAAACAGGAGCCCACGAAGATCCACAAAGGCCACCAGGCTACCGCGCCAGTTCTTCTTGTAGCGGGAACGTGGCCCCGCCCAGCGTAGTTGTGATGCGGCACGACTCCGTAAGCCCAACACCCTAAAGCCGTAACCCTACCTGCGAAACCTTAAACCCATAACCCTAGACTCATAACCCGAAGCCCGGAACCCCAGACGACAGAAGCAAAGCATTTCCACCTGACCGGGCTGAGGCCGGTCTTCGGTGGTCTGAGCAGCCAGGTGCACTTCGTAGATTAGGGGCGTGAATGAAGGGTATTCATATAGCCTTTGCTGGGTTGTTTTAGGGCTGCTATGAGGTCGGATGAGGGCTTAGTATATGGATCTGAATAATTCCTCGTAGCTTTTCCTTGAAAAAGAAAGTAAACCCTAAGCCCTAAACCACCATTTTTCTTCAAATGCTTCGATGACATCCCCCCATAATCGCCTTCTGGCAGTACTCAGTACTGTTGTAGACCCCCAAGACATTGTTGAAATTATGAACATCCCCGTACTGCAGCTCCCGTCATACTGGAGTTTTCTTTGTTCGACTTCGAAGTTGTGGTCCTTCCGTGTCTAGTACCCGGGTCTGAAGAACGATTAGTGGCGTTGTTCTTCAGGGTGCCTGGGGTAGACTTATGGTGCAAAGCCGCCCAGAACCTCAGCCTAATTATTTAGACCCTACAGCAAACCATGTAGAATCCTTACAGTAGCCAGTATGGTATCCCTTGTAGTAATCCCCCACAAGAACACATATAATATACGCAGGCTTCAACACGGTCTTTCGATCAAAAGAACTCTAACAGCACCCTGTAAAGGGCTCTGTATTCTTGTTAAGGCTTCCGAGTTCCAGCCCGGAAGGGCTTTGGCTCCCGAGCCGGTCATGGGGTGACGGGGGGCGCCTTGAGAACTCGAATCAGGTCAGGGGTATAATATAACTTCTTTGGGTGTAATATACTTGTTACGGGTCTACTAGACTTCTTGGGGTGTAATGTACTATGAGTATACGGGTACTCGGGTTATATTTAAGTTGACTGAAGTCTTACGTCGTAGAGGGTTAGTGGCGAGTTTAGCTCTGCTCCTGAGCATAGTTGTTTGGCAATAGGATCATCTTGTCGTAGTGTGGGCCATGAGAGGTGCCATCGAATCAGCAGTCTGGTTTCCCAACAATCTGGTTGTGTAGACAACAGCAAGGTCCCAACCCTGAGTATTAAACCTCCCCTCTATCAATAGGATGTTACAGCAGCTCATGCTAATGAAGGCCCACCAGCAAAGGGGGTTTAGTAATCAGGGGTCTGTTTTCCTTAAACCTCGAACCCCAAGACCAAATCCCATACCTTGAACACCCAGGTCCTCAAGTAGCCCGGGCTTTTCACCGGCTGCAGTTGGATCTGAGATCGCCAAAGAAGTTGCGATGGAAAAGTGAGCTTGCAGATCAGCTCGGTCTTTGCTTGCTTCTAGAAGTCTAAAAAGGTTGCTGATACCATCCCTTTGAGTCTTCCTTGTAAAAGCTGCGCTGTACTATAGAAGCCAGCGTAATTGACGATTACGATTCCTAGCTGACCCGCCATCTTATAGAACTGTACCACAACATGCCACAGAGCCCTTTTCTAACCATTCCGAGCCATGGCAATGCAACTCGCTTCTGCTGCGCCGATCTAGTTCAAAGGCTAGAAGTTAGAGCTAAGAATTTCCATGTTCTGATTCATCTCCGTCAATTCCAAACTCTACACTACATAGACCTATAAGCTCCAAACCCTACACCCAACTTACTCAAATCCCTGCAAGCCCTACACTCTAAACTCAGCTCTAAACCCTCTAAGCCCTACCCCCGCAAACCAGAGACCCCAGTCCGCGAACCTTACCTGGATCCCAAAACAATGTAGAAGAAAAGCCTATTTGGAGGTTTTGGGCCACTATTCTACCTACTTTTGGGGTTTAGGAAAACCCAAGGCCCCACTGTTTTCGCTCTGTTTCCAAAGGGAGCTTTGGGAGAGGTGGGTTTGGGCTTCAGAGCATTTGGGTTTAGGATTTCGTGTTCGGGGCCTTGGATTCACGGGTTTTTTGGATTTCGCACAGCTAGAATGGAAGGTGGGTGCCATCGCCATTTCACGCTACAGGGGGGCCGCCTGTCATGAAGCACATGCAGCAGTCGGCAACATCTCCGTACCCCACAAGCCAACCCAGAACAACTTTTGACTTCTGAGTCGCGTTGTTTGGAAGCCGAGGAACGGAAGTTCCTTACAAAGCTGACCCCTCAGAAGCCCAGCTGCCTTGCGAAGCTTGCATGAGGACCGTTCCTGCGAGTCTTAGTGTCATCCGAAAGCAATCAGAAGCCAACATCCCGTGAAACTCTGAACGTCTTGAAAACCCTTATAACCCTAAACCCCAAACAAACCCTTATAACCCTAAACCCTAAACTGCCCTAAACCAAACAAACCCCTATAAAGAAAGCCCAATCAGCAGGGCAAGGCCCAGTGACTCTTGACCTTGGCCTGTCGATAACTCAGCAGACCTATGGGAGTTCTCTAAATTAGGGTCCCTTTTCAGGTCCCCTAAATAGTGCGACACCCTTATAAAAAGGACCCTGAAAGGGACCCTACTACAGAGAACTACCCCTATGGGACGAGATGGCCTCCTTTTATGCCGGCCCAAGGAGTGATCCGACTGAAAGTGAGGGTTTTGGGGCTTTTTTGGGCGGCTGTCCACTGTTTAGGGTTTTGGGGTTTATAGGGGTTTTTCACTTGGGCCATTGCTACTGTTGTCTACTGCTACTCAGAAGGGTCATGATATGTCATGATGTTGTTCTGTATGTTGTTGCTAGCAAAGGGATCAAGTTTGTAGCGCTAGCAGGGCGACTGCTATTGCCGTGGTGTTTTCAGGTTCCAGGATTTCAGGAGGATTTGGGGGGGTTATATAGGGGTTAAGGGGTTTCAGAGTTTAAGGTTTGGGGTTTAAGTTTTGGGGTGTCGTGGGCGAGAAGGCGGGTCAAATGGTGTTCGTTCTCGTGCGAAGAGCAGTCACGCCCTGTTGAAGATTTCGGGCATCTTGGGCGAGAGATTTCGGGCAGTCATTGGCGTTGTGTGTGCCTGTGTGTGCGTGTGCCTGGTCTAAAGCTCAATCGACTGCCGGGCACGTGGACTGTCGGTCGGACCTGGTAGGACTTCGGGACGGAATCAATAAAGTGGCCGAAATAATTACAAATGCTATTTTGGGAGGCTCCTGATTAAAATTATAGTACAATGGGCCCTGCCCCAAAACCCTAGTCTAACTATCAAGGCCCCTATATCACGGCCAGCTAACCGCAAGATCTTGCAACCTCCTCTTGATTCGCTCTGCTCAGGTGCCAAGTTCGCGTCAAGTCCGCGCTAGTCCTCGGGTGGTGGCACAGACCAGTGGCACTGACCAGCTTTGATGCTTTGCGATTTAACGTTTAGGGTTTCCTTCAAAACGACTGTAAGGGTTCATTAAAGAGTTCCGTAAGCACGGCACGCACGGCTCTGGTGTCAAGGTGATTTAGGCCCGTTCGGGTTCAAGGTGCGGGCTAAGATCTAGGGTTTGTCGGGGTTGTGTACAGTTGAGTGAGGTTTCGGTGTGAAGCTCAGCATACAAGTTTAAGATAGTCTAAGTTAGGCAAGGGTGCCTTGCAGGGAATGTCGCTGAAAAGACTTGACAGATCGTAGCTTGTGGCTACCACGATCTGCGTGGACGGTGCTCGAACCGATCAACATCCTTTGAATGGATCCTACAAGCAGCATCTTCCCTATAAGCCTTTGCAGTGGAAGGGGTGTTCATTACATCAGCGCTTTCCTATAAGCCCGAAACCCACAAGCAGAAAACCTGTAGACCCTGTTATCCAACGAGGCCGCCTCTAACCGTTGAAAGGCCGAAGCAAGACCAACCCTAAACCCGCAACCCCCAACCCCAAACCCCAAGGCCCCAAACCCCAAGAACCCAGAGCCTAGAGGCCGGTAACTAAGCCCGAAGCCCTAAACTCCAAACTCGTGGTTCTGTCTGGGGCCGTGGAATGCCAGGAGCAGCTTCTACGGACGATCATGCGCCTTTGAAGCAGCTTACTGGGTGTTCCTTAAGGAACTGGCTCGGACCAGTAGGGTCCCCTTGAAGGCTTCAAGGAGCCCTTATGGAAGCCTCATAGATCCCTTAAAGGAACCCTTCCAGTGCCCCACGAAGTTTATGGTGAGTTTCGTGAATCAGCGACAACCCCTCGAACCCAACAGAACCAGCGAAACCCGAATGAAATCGATGAACGCCCGAAGAAGTGGCGACTGGCAAGACTTTCCTGACTCAGATGGGTTTTTGAGTATATGTAAGCCCCTGGTGCAAGCCTTCATATCACGCTCTTCTTGAAAAACAACACATGCCTTAAACCCGTGTAAACCCGTAGCCAAGCCTGATGATATAAAGAAAAGCAGCAAGCCGCGGCCAGTCCCTAAAGATATTAGGTGAGAGTCGGGCTGCGCCATCGGAGAGTCGCCCTCGCGTCAAAGGCATAGGGTCTTGTAGGGGTTCAGGGTTTCAGAGTTTCGGGCTGTAGTTGTGGTGTGTGTGACGTTTGATATATTACACAAGTTTATCTAAAACTAAAATTGTGGTCATACAATGCTTTTGTTTTAGGGTTGAGGGTTTTGGGGGCTGGTGGGTTTAAGGGTTGTTTTTGGGTTAGGAGCTAGGAATTAGCTCTTCGGGTTTAAGGCTTGGGGTTAGGATGCCTGCACATTTCTCGTGCTTTGCATAATTTGTCTCCCTGCCCCCAAGTGGCCGGTTTGGAGCAGACTCGGAAAGATGGATTGAGCCTTTGCCCGGTACCTAGTATCCTCCTCTCCAACCCTCCAAATTCCCCACCCCAAGCCCCCCTAAACCCTAAACCCTAAAAGAGCTATACCCAAAACCCAAAACCCTAAACCCCCAACCCCAAGCCCAGGGCCCTGCAATGCGGGCTTCGTCCTAGCAAGGTGGGAGGCAAAAAACCCCATGCCCAGGGTTCATGATGCCCCCACCAGGCCAACAGCCAACAGCTCAGCAGACTTGTCCGAGAGGCTGCTCTCGCGATGTGCTTCTGGAACCCGTGGTGGCGCCCCCGGGGAGGTGTTGGGTTTTGGGTGTTTTAGCAGTGACGTACATGCTGTCTTTAGTGGGGTTTGTTCTCCTTTACAGATCTTGGTCTGGCAGCAACATCGTCGAGCTTTACTCTACGAGTACGTTGATGCGCGTCGATATTTTATCCATGAGCGTTGTCATCCACAGCTTTTCCGTTAAGAAGGGGTGAGGGTTGCATAGACGCTGGCCGGCACCTCAGTCCGTGCTGAACAGGGTCGACTTCGTTAGATAGATGACGCACGCAAAGGCAGTAGTGTGCCTTCCCGCAAGCATGCGAGGGCTCTTGAGTTTGATGTCATGCTTTAAACCTTAGAGCACAGGTGCAGGCAGCTTTCAGCAATGGGCCCAAAATGTATGATCTTACCTCATGCAGATATCTGCCGAGCGCAGTGCCCCATAAGCCCACACAGCCATGTCTTTCGGACGGGTGAGCTTGGCATTAACTGCTGGCTGCCTCCGATGAAGTCTTGCAGCATTGCACAAGGCGCCGAGACTCCCGCATCGACAAAGCGGGCCCTTCACACCCAAAGACCTTGTTTCTGCCAGAACCCCCGCTTGAGGTTCCTTGGCTTCGAACTCCAAAGGCAAACTGTTGGCTCTTCTAGGCTGCAGGGTTTTGAGGGCTGTGGACCTCAGAAGCTAGCAGTTCAACAGTGCAGCTTGGCTTGAATCTACCTCCCCAGCCAACTTGCTTGCATGCCTTCAATCATGTTTTCCTCTCTACAAGGTCAGCGCAAATTGCACTTTGAATACCAGCCCTAGCCTAGACAATGAGCTGTGGCTGACACACAAAGCGTAGAGGGCTCCGGCTTGGCCAAGCTTGCGCAGGACATCTTGAAACTAGAAGACCCGAAAGAAACCCCCATACTGCTACCCTGCATAGGGTTGCACCAGTCCCCTCAAACCCTACAACATAGTCGGTTATGATTCATAAGTTATGATTCCTTTTCTTATAGATTACAGAAAGTAGAATCCCCCCCAAAATTGATGGTGTTGGCAAGCCCCAGGCCCTAAACCCTAAACCCTAACCTTGACCTCTCCTCTTCTGAGGCCGCGCTGCTGCGTCTCGCCAAAGGCGGTCGTGAGATGCTCGGGAAGAGCAGGGGACGTGCCAAGGACGTTTCAAATGGCTCTTATGTATAGTTCAGGGTTCGGGATTAGGGTGATTAGCCCGTAAAATCGTGAGGATTGTGCGTACTTAGCCTTGCGCATCTCGCCACGAGTGCGATGTGCTGCGAGGGATTTGGCCGGGCGAGCTCAGTTCAAGCCTGTGGAAAGGGGTTTAGGGCAAAAGGGTTTAGGGCTGAGGTTGTATGGGGTTGTTGGGGTTGTCTGGGGTCTTAGAGTTTGGTGCCCGAGCGCACCCCCATTCCAATTCCCAGGCTAGGGTTTAGGGTTGAGCACTCAGACGATTGCACAAGTCCTGATGACAAGGAATGGTTTCTAACCCTACGTATACGAACATTAAGCACCCCTAAACCCTGAAAACCCCATCATGCAGCACAAGCGTTTGAGTCGCAAGCCAACGATTCTTCAGCTCCGTATCCTGTCTGAATTTTCTGCTCTGCGAGCCACTGCACTATGCGCCTTTGTTTGGACTTACTACAGTTTACTATATGCGTGCTACATATATATATATATATATATTATATTATATATATGTATATATATATATACATACACATTTACTTATTTATTTACTTAATCTGTAAAATACTATGGTATAGTAACCGATGCCCATAGCCCTCATTCTTACCGCAGCAAGGAAGCACTTCATGAAACTGAGTGGCGAGTTCCAGTCCCAGAATACCCACAACACAGAAACCCTAAACTCTACCCGAAAGGGGTTGAAACTGAACTGCTGGCAAAGAGCCTTGAACCCCGAAGCTGTCAGCTCTAGCAAAAGCCTTCAGCCACCCTTGAACCCGGAACTCTCAAGTGCCCTGGGTCTCAGGTACCACGGCCACGGTGGAGAAGATTGATCAGGCCATGGGTCGAAGGTTTAGGTCCCCGAGCCCGAAACTTCAGCCAAAAGCCGTAAATCCCGGGGGTAACCTGAAGGGCTTTGGGCTTACAACCCTAAACCCTAAACCTGACAAAACCCTTCGTGGAATCCTGTTTCCTGTTTCACGCCGACTTCGCACCAAGAACCTCGCCTGGCTTGTCCGACTTGTGAGAGCGTAAACCTTATAACCCCAACTGTGGCCCAATTGTCTGTATCCTGGAGGGTTTTGGGTTTAGAGGCAGTGAAGCCTGAACCCATTACCCGAAACCCTAAACCTCAACAACGTTAAGCCCCCAATAGCGGGGCCCAGGGTCAATGCCTTAGTTCTTGTTGCCACTGTTTACTATCAACTACTACCCCCCAAACCCAAAACCCTAAACCCTGAGCCCTAAGCCCTAAGCCCTAGTGCTATGTACTGTGTCTTGAGAGTTCGCCCATCAACCTGGCCCGTGGTGCTTGGGAGGGAAGGAAGCTTGGGGCTCAGCCTTCTGAGTTTAGGAGGTGCAGGCTTTGGGTTTAGGGTTTAGTAATTTAGGGTTTGGGGTGAAGCTTTCGGAATTTTTTGGGAGTTTTGGGTTCAGGGTTTTTGGGCCTTTCAATGATTCCCCTTCCGTCACAAAGCACGTCAGCACAGATTCAGCAAATGTGTTTTGGCCCAAAGCCTATCCTAAACCCTAAAGCCCCTAAACCCCTAAACCGTAAACCCTAAACCCCTAAACTCCTAAACCGTAAACCCTAAACCCCTAAGCCCCTAAACCGTGAACCCTGAACCCCTAAAGCCCTAAAGCCCTAAACCCTAGACCCTCAGACACGAGGACCACATCCGAAACTTTAAATCCTTGGTGCCCTGCACAGGCCCTCTCCGAAGCCCTGGCTCGGCGCACGGAGCTTCATCCCCAGATTTGGTCGGCAGTGGTTTTGGTAGGGTTTTTGTGGGTTTTCTGATATATTTTTCAATACATATAGGTATATGCATATGTATATATAATATAATTTAATCATGATATAATATAGTATAACATAACATAACATAATATAACATAATATAAATATAATTATAGATATAGATATAAATATAGATAAAAAAATATGTGTGTGTATAATACAATATAATTTCTGTTTCTATTTCTTCTGTGTACAAGAATGTGTTGGTCAACTTATTGGGCTTGGTCTTTTCGGAGTGTCGAGATCAGTTGTTGTTGTTTCTTCCGGTTCGCTTTATTAGGATCTTGGGTAGTCTTCGTGTTTTTTTGCTGCTCTGGCTTATTTCTTTCTTTCCGGAGATCTCCAAACATTTGTGTGCCGCTTACCTCCAAGGGGCAGTAAAGTTATGGTTCCCCAAATCTGAACACTAAAACCTATATGCCCTAAACTTAAGCCCGAAACCCTAAACCCTAAACCCTGAACTTAAAATCCCAAATTCCCGACGTTGCGTGACTCCACGTCGGCCCCCAGGCTCCGGCCCTGGGACCTTGCGAACGCTGCTTGAGGCGCTGCGAAGCTGACGATCTAGGCCGCATGCTGGGGTTTAGGGCCTTCAGGGTTTAGGGCTTGTAGTATGGTTTGGGGCTTGGGGTTTGTAGGGTTTGGGGTTTTGAGAAGGGTTTGGGGTTTTTGTGGAGGGGTTTGGGGTTCAAGATCTGGAAATGTCGGTGCTTGCGGTTTCAAGACTCGGGTTTGGCAGGCTGTCTGTAGTGTTTTGAGTAGACCGCATCCTGGGTTCAAGCCTTGGGGTTTAGGCTAGGAGGGCTTCTGGGTTTCAGGGTCTTAAGGTTTTAGATCTAGGAACGCAGGGCTAAAGATCCGTGAGTTTCAGTGCTTCAGGACTTTAGGCTTTGGGGTCTCTTTAGCCCCAAAACCCAAAGGTCTGGCACTTAGGGCCTGTCGCTCTGCTAAACCCAAGCATTAAGCCATTAAGCATGGATAACCACAACAACCCTTAAAATAGAAGCCTGAATAGCTACGAACATTATTCCTTGGAGTTCCGTATTCTAAATATACTATAGTTTTCCCTTGAAGCCACAGTCTAATTAGTAAGGCCCCTGTACTCGACCATCCCCTCAGTGCTGAAAGCCACGACCCTTGGATGAGTTTCATTTCGCCGTGGTGTAGGGATGAGTGTGGGTTTTCTCCCAAAGTCTGGCATTGGAGAACATGAGGGGTACCTTATCTAGGAGTCCTTATACTAAACTAAAGATGTTAGGATGTTTGGTCTGCATTGCGGCCTTCATTTGCCCACTTGGGCTTTGCAAGAGTTCTATAAAGATCCTGAGGGTGTTACAGGCTTGAACTACAGTGCTCTGATGGTTCAGGATTCTGCAGGTCGGTACAGGGTTGTACTATAGGAGTCGGAGGGTCTACCCGGTGCTTGCAAGTTTTGCCTGAGCAGGGAGCACCATTTTTGTAGATCCGAAGCCAAGGCGTCACAGGGTTTGGGGTTGTGCTTGAACCCTAAACCCTAAAACCCTGAACCCTAAACCCTATAAACCCTTGAGGGCTGTCTCTTGGGCTTATAGGGCTTCTGAGCATGAGGCTGCCGTGATCCCCCAGTTGCTGGGCTCCGCTTCGGTACAGGCATTTGCAGCACCTCGGCAGAAGTGGTACTCGTAGTTTGAAAAAGGGGTTCAACAGTTCAACAGTCTTATATTGTTCAGGCTGTGGTGGCGTGGGTTTCGGGTTTTAGAGCCCCGTGCTTCGTTTTCGGGTTCAGGGCTGGGTCTCTGCGCATGCCTCCAAAGGCTTTCCAGCATGAGACACACTCAGCAGACCTCTCACATTTCGAAGACATCTTCTGAGATTGAATCTCCCGAGAAAAGCTACTCAGCAGAGTAGAGCCTTTCCACCACGATTCCCCGCGGGGTAGAGCCACGGCTGTTCGCGAAGGTTTGTTGACCCAAGCTGGCCTTGAGGGGCTGAAGGGTTTCGGACGCTCCGGTCCTCCGCCGAGGAATTTCGTGCCACAGACCTGGCCCCGGCCTCAACACAGGGTGGGGCAGTTGCCTGGTTTAAGGTTTAGAGGTGTTGAGTTCAGTGGTTGAGTTGAGGTTCCGACAAGGGTTCGCATTGGTTGAACGACTCCTGGCTTTGGGTTGCACCTCCATGTTGCTTAAGAAGATCTGAAATGCAAGCGCTTCAGCAAAGGGCCCCGAGAGCCCACTGTCTCTTTCATTAAGGATGGTTCCCTGCTGCCTAAATTCCATATGAGGCACTATCTATGATATCTTATATATAATTATGTCTCTCTCTCTCTCTCTCTATGTGTGTGTGTATACAAATATACACACTATATGCTGTATATTACACATTGCAAACGGTACTTTGTTTGCTGAAGCAGGGGTTACTCGATAAAGGGTTACTGGGTTCTCAAGGCGCGGCTCCAGCCCACGACTTCTCAAACCATCGCTCTGGTTGCACTTTTCATGCTCATGGCTTTGGCGATATGGGTTAGGGTTTAGGAATTTAGGATGTAGTGGTTTATGGTTTAGGGTTTAGGGGTTTAGGGTTTAGGTTGCCCCGAAACCCTAAACCCGGCACCCTCTTGAGTCTTGGGAGTGAAGGCGGAAGTTGCGAGAGCAGTGTTGTGGCCTGAGGAAGGCGACGGCGTAAGCCCTAAGCCCTTGGACTAGTTTTTCGACCTGTGGGTTCGTGAGGCTCTCTGCAAACATGCTCCCCCCGAATGCTGGGATTTCAGCAGCACTTGAGTTGGACAAGGGCTCGTTAAAAGAAGGGGAAAAGCAAAAGTAATTGCTTACTACCAATCCTTAAGTTAAAACCCCATATGACGCCTGCAGTCGTCGTATCGGAGGTCGGCGTCATTCCAAGCAACCCGGCAGTTTGAAATTGGCTCCGCAGCTCCCTGGGAAGCTGCGAATGAAATGTATAGGGCAAACAGGGGCCGGAATAATTCGACTACTGTCTTGAGTACCGTATTTTGGGGTGTAGGGTTTAGGGTTTAGACACGAGCCTTAGGTTTTAATTATATGCAGAAGGCCTGTAATGGCAACCATTGACCCTCAACACCGAAACTTAAATGTAGGAACGTTGAACCAACGACTGCAACCGAGGCCAAGACAGCACGGAGTCGTGGAAGGTTCGGCGGAGCGCGGGTCCAGTTCCTTTGTTCAAGGGTTCACTCAGGAGTTGTACAAGGGGTTCCTGAAAGGAGTGCCATGAGGGTGTCAGACTGGACGTTGGGGGTGTTGGGCTCTGCGGTTTGCGTTTTACGATGTACACAACGGGAACTTGGCATTGCATGGAATAGATCTTTTGGAAATTTAGCCCTTTGGTGTTCGCTTCAGAACCCGATGAGTATACTCAGCCCCCTCAATTTGGCCAGGGCCCCAGGGACCAACATTGAGGCCACCAGATCTCGTAGGAGATTCAACAGTGGTTCAGGGTTTAGGGTTCAGGGCTTAGGGTTTTAGGGTTCAGGGTGTAGGGTTTTAGGGTTCAGGGTGTAGGGTTTTAGGGTTCAGGGTGTAGGGTTTTAGGGTTTTAGGGTGTAGGGTTTTAGGGTTCAGGGTTTAGGGGTTTAGGGTTTTAGGGTTTAGGAGTTACACTCTTACAGTGCTGTAGAAGCAAAGCGAGCCGTAGGTCCACCCCGCGAAGCCAAGAAAGGAGTCCACACAAACCCTAAACCCTAAACGCTTCCTTAGCCGAAGACTTTTCGTGCAGACGGAAAAGCGCCCTTTTAAAAAAAACAAAAACCTGAGGGACTCCTGACTCCTGTTTCACGCCGACCTAGAACCATGGACCTCGCCTGGCTAGTCCGCGTTGTGAGAGCGTAAACCCTAAACTCCTAAACTCCGTGGCGTAAGGGCCCGGTTCTGCAGGGCATCTTTGCTTTCCGGGACCTCGTAATGTTTCTGATTCTATTAGGCTTAGGCTTCTTAGGGTTTAGGGCTTAGGGTTTAGGGTTTAGGGTATTCTGTAGTCAAGCCCTGCGAGAAGACCAGGCACTACTACTGCGAGGTCTCTTACGCTTTTTAGGCCCAAGTTATCATCACCCGCGGTGCCATCAAGAACCTGTTGAGGGGTTGGGCACCAGGAATTGAGACCCCCCGAACCCTGCACAAGAGCTGGGGCTCTTTGGTGATTGCCCCTCCTGGCTTCGTATAGTGGCAGGTAGACTTGTGCAAAAAACAAGGGATCCTACGGACCTTGCAAAGTACGCAATTCTACGGTTGATGATATAAATCCTGCATCACCTTAAGGACCCTAAACTATGGGGATTATGGTCTATTCCTTCAAATATGGGTAACGCAGGATTTAAATATCATCAACCGTATTGCTAGGAGACGTTGATGCTCCCCAACTCAGTTCAATCCCAGCTCCCGCCTCCGCCGCAGCGTTTTGGGCTCAATGCTTTGAAGGCAAGCATTGTGCCAGAGCCCTGTGGGGTGCTCAGACGAGACCTTGAACCTCTTGAACCCTCAACCCTGAGACTAATCCGACAAAAAGCCCGGCCACTGAAAAGGTTCTATTATTTCGTGCCTGGGTTCAGAGACCTTATGACTCCTGAAGAGGGAGGGAAGATTGGGGGATTCAGAGTTTCGTGCCTTTCCGGGCTTTTGATTGCCCGCCCCCAAAGAGTCCTCAGCTTTGAACCCCTAGCCCTGGACCCGAAACCCTACTGTACTGGCCCTACACACCCTTAATGCCTCACGGGGCTTTTTTGATACGCAAAAAGCGCTGTTGAACCCGTGACATCCCAAGCAGGCCCGGCCCTCCGGGCCTTGTTTAGAAGGATCGGGGCACTCCCTAAGCTCCTAAACCCTCATGAAACCCTAGTGTCAACCCTAGGTCCTAAACCCTAAAGGCACTAAACCCTAAACCGCAAAGGCGCAAAAACCCTGAACCCTAGGCCCTACACCCTAGACCCCTAACCCCTAGGCCCTGGGATGTTGCAGGGTTGGTTTGTGAGGCAGTCGATACAATGCTTGCCTGGTTTGCCCGAGAGCGGGTCAGATGCCTAAGCCCCAAAACCTGCAAACTTCTCTTCCCCGAGACTCTTTAGCCTCCAACACGTAAATCCCCCAAAATCCCCAAACTCCCAGTTCCCAAAACCCCAGGTACGTGTAGCACCTTTGAAGCACACCTGAAGAAGATCTAACATAGGGCACAACCATCCCCAGGCGAAGTCATGGCGAGCGCTCCCCAGGCGGACTTTAGGGTTTAGGGCTTTAGGGGTTTAGGGGATTAGGGCTTACCAGGAATGTCTCTTAACGTTTCGGAGAGTTCTTACTCGAAGTGAAGGAGTCTGTCTCTTGATTGAATGTGTCTGGGTAGCAACCGTGACAACTCGGGCTTGGGGGTGTTGGGGTCATTAGGGCCTTGAGGGGCATGATAGATATCATTATATATTAATTCATGTTAAATATGATTATATTGTTTAGGAGTTTAGGGTTTCGGGTGTTAGGGCTTGGGGTGTGCAGACTGTGCACCACTTCTTCGATATCACCCTACACGCCCTCAACCCCAGATAAGCAGCCCCTTCCACCCTCGAAAAGATGGTTCCCTGAAGCTGAAGCCCTGAGCCCGCAGCCCCGGCGGATCGATGCCTGATGGACTCAGTGTGAGCTCTAAGCAACCGAAAGCCCTCCGGGCTTTGGGTGCAGAGGTTTGGGGGTTTAGGGTTTCTGGGTTTCGGGTTTGGGTATTTTGTGCTTAGCTGTAGATGTTGAACGCACCTGTCAACCTTTTCAATGTTCCCTGCCTAGTAGACATCGTCGAGCCGTGCAGAAGGCAACAAAAGACCGACCCGGAACCCCCCTCAACCTGGCGCTGACCCCGCGGACCCCAAAGCCGCACAACTTCAAGACTCCAAAGCCGCAAGCCTTAACCTTAACCTTTCAACGTAAACAACCACGCCAGAACGTTTTCCACTTCAAGCTGGTGCTGCTGGGCGATGCCTCCGTGGGGAAGTGGCGGACTCGGGTTCATGAGGGAACGAAGTCTGTAGTCTCGGAGTTAGGTTTACATTGCATTGCGTGTAAGACAAAGATGAACCATTGGACAAATGGTTGAACACATGAATAAACAAGCAAACATGGACACACACACACACATGTCTATGACATACATCTGTTCTTGTGCATTTCTAAACGCGTGTGTCTACATCCATATGAATGCCCATGTGCAGGGTGCAGCGTTTGGGCTTAAGTAGTCCCTGTCTTTGATCCGACTACAGGCTTGCGTAAACCTACCACGTTCACAGAAAACACGCTACAGCCCCCTCCTGAAGATCTCTGTGTTTCCTCGGCTGGCACTCTCATCACTCCACTAAGTGGAGCATGACTGTGGAGTGCTGGCTGCATGGCATCCATGTCTTGGAGTATCGAAAAGACGCTGTCCGCCGTGGCCAGCGGGGAGTCAAAGCATGGACCTCAGGCTCTGACCCACTTCCCGCAGATGGCGTGGCGCGGCGGAATGCCCTGGAACATCTCGTGCAACGTGTCGCCGAAGCTCATCCACCGTCTATGCAACAGGACCTTGGTGAGTGGAGCAACGACTTGCAAGGTTTGCGCAGGAACAGCACAGCACAGCAGCTTTTTTTGTGCAAAGACTGCATCGAGTGGAGGGCATCCAGGCCTCACGTGCTGGCTGCGTTGCTTCTGGCCGACGTCCACTGGGCGCCTGTCAAGCCCAGGCACGGTCTTGGTCAGAATGATCCCAGCCACATCGTTTTGGTGGCACCACGTTTCACCAAGTCCGTCCACCGGACCTCCAGGAACGGCGTGCAGGTATGGTTCTTGTGCGTCAAAGGCGCTACCAGTACGGTTCTGCAGCACTTCCTTTTTCAACTGGGTCGACGTGGTGCCTTGCGTTGGGAGCTTCCGGACAGCTTTAAGATCTCGCGAGACTGCCAAGGACAAGGTGGTCAAGGAGCTGTTTTTTCGGGCATTACACTGCTGCCAACAGAAGCTGATGGCATCAACGTCTTGCAGGACGCAAAGGACTTTATGCAACTTCAGCATGTCCACGACTTCGCGGCGGTGGCAGCAAAAGTCTGGACCAAAGCGAGCCACGACGATGTAGTCAAAAAGGAAGCTCAGTTCATGCAAGCGGCCGCTGGTCATCCGAACGTTAGCACCCTCTTGGGGATTTTTGCAGCTTCCGTCCGAGGCTCGGAGGAAGCCCGTCCAGAGATCCGTTGGGTGATGGTCATGGAGCTCTACTCAGGGGGCGATGTGCACGAACATGCAACCTCCTCGAAGATCAACAGGCAAAGCCTGACCGAAATCATCCTGGGCACTACTGCAGCTCTCACGCACCTGCATGCCCTGAAGATCGTGCATCGAGATGTGAAGGCCGAGAACATCGTTGTCCGGGACGACCACTGCGTCCTAATTGACTATGGGATCGCAGCTTATGTTCACGACACCCGGGCCATGCGGGAATGCGTGGGCTCACCAGGCTACGCCGCGCCCGAGGTCGTGACTGGGTCGGAGTACAACGAGAAGGTGGACATCTTTTCGCTGGGTGTTCTTCTGCATTTCCTTATCTTCAAGACGCTTCCGTTCCGGGGAGCCGGCACCAAGGAAATTTTGGAAGAGACTGCTCGATGTATTCTGCGACTGCCCTCGCTGCCCACAGACGAAGTGTTCCTCAAGTACGTCGATATGATGAAAATGCTTCTTGAGAAGAGGCCGAAGGATCGACCATCCGCGTTGGAATGCTTTCACCTCACCAAAGACATCATCGGTCCTTGTTGTGAGGCATGGCCGGCTTTTCAGATTTCCATGGCCGCCATGGTGAAGCAAGGCGCTGTGAAGGATCCTCAAGATCCCCGGATCAACCACTTCATGCATGGCTCCGAAACCGGAGGACCTGTTCAGCCTGCGCAGCATTCGGATATGAGCAGTGTGACGCGGGTTCTACAAAGCGTTGCTAGGAGAGCACACGACAGCTCCACCCACCTCGTTCTCAGGATTTCCACGAATGTGGCCCGAGGAATGCGGCACGTTCCGGAGGTCTTCCGAAACGTCGGCAACAGCATCCAGATGAGCCCCGTTGTTAGCGAGAGCCTGCGTCTCCGGTCCAGGATCTTCTCCAACGCTTCGAGCCAAAGATCCTCCACCGAGCGCTCCGTGGACAGTGTCGTGGCAGGGGCAGTGCAGTCAGATGTGCAGGTGGTCCGACACAGCCAGTCAGAGGTGGTCGATCGCCGTCGCAGTGGCAGTGGAAGTGACACTCCGGCTTCGAGGGCGGCCCCGCGCCGACGAGCTTCTTCGGCAGCGGAAGCCTCCTCCCCGGCGGCCGTGGCGAGCTTGGTGCCCGAACGGCGGGCGCTCGAGCGATCGGCATCCTCCTCGGAGGACTCTGTCCGAGTCTAGGTATCGATTTGGGACAGTTGACAGTTGTTAATTTCGCTTATTGTTCAGTATGGCAGTATGGAGCCTTACGTAATTACAAGTAATTATGGGGGCTGTTGAAATCGACACCTAGGAATTGGACATGACGGCCCATCACCTCCGCAGCTGGAATATGAGCTGATAAACTCACCGATGAACTCGCCAGAGGGTTCCGTGGAGGTTATGCACTATTCGCAGCAAGAGGGCGCTGTTCCCCTTCCAAGAGAAATACCTAGCATGCTGGAGCCGCACCAATCTGAGGCTCATTCCCAGATCGTTCGTTCAGCACCACCACCTGCACGATCGCCACAGGGAGCTGATTGTGTGGCACGTCTCAGTGATCCGGTATACCCGGCGCCGCCAGCATCGCCTTCCTCGTCGACTTCAAAGCGTGGTCGGAAGAGCACCACGAGCGCGAGGTCGATGTCCCGCGGCCTGGTAGACGGCGTGCGACGTTCCCTCTCGGCGGTCAGCAGAGTGTTCAGGAAAAGCCTGTCATCTTTGCCGCCCATCGCAGCTGCTGAGATGCAGGAGCATGGTTCAGGCGAGCCGGAGGTCATGCCGAGGCGGGCAACGGATGGAGCGACATACCCCGCACAGGCACCAACCACACCGACGTCTTCGGCCTATCACCCCCGAGCCAGCCTGGAGGTACCAGCCCCAGCGCCAGCCAGTCAGCAGGCACCCTCGCCGCCTTTGCGACCCCGTCACAGGGCGGCTCCACCGGCATGTCGTAATCGGAATATGCGTCCAGCAGGAAGTCCTCAGCCAAGCGCCGATTGAGAGGCATAGCGCTGTCAGTTGTACAGCCCAGGCGTTGCTATGAACACATCGCAGAATGTGTGGTCCATGGCATGCCCCTCTTGTCACCGATGTAATTGCTGATAGCAACTGGTTGATGTGTTGTAGGTTCAGTGGCGAAGCCGCTGCGCATGGTTTTGTCGAAGCACTCTTTGCATCTGCTTCTGGCGAAACCGTGCTCTGCACATCTCCGAAGGGCTGACAGTCTAGGCCTGACTCCCCATTTGCACAAGCCATCACAATTCCATGTGCGTGGTTTAGAGATACTCTGAGCTTAGCTTCCTCGGCTTAAATCTAGACCTCAAGAATCCTCAAGACCCAGCCCCACGAAAGCAGCACTGTGCCATGGCTGCCATGGTGCAGGTTCCCGAATGATTTGAGCCAAACCGGCTTTTCCAGAGGTATTTCTTGAGAGCGCAGGATGCCGTTTGAGCCCATTGAAGCCGTCTTGGTCGTTGCTTGCCAGATTTTGAGAAATACCTCTACCGCCATGTGCCCTCATTCAACAAAGTCTCTGCGGCAGCTGTGAAGAAAAGATTGGGGGCAATGTCCTTGGATAGAAGTTTACCATCTTGAATCAGTCGGGGAATGTCCCTTGTGTGGCCTGACTCCTGGGCTAATGGTTAGTCAGTCAATCACGCCTGTGGATTGTGCGGAGCGCTGCCTGCCTTGTGCGAGAGTGAGCGACGAAACACACAATGTGAAGCGCATTCGTGCAACCTTCAGCGTGCCGTATCCCCCCTGCCCGCGTTTGCAGCTTCAGGTCTTGCCTGGTCGTTCGCTTTGCAAAGGGCGAGTTCTACGAGTACCAGGTAGTTCTGGGAGTTTTTGCAAGGTGCTAATTACACAGATCCTGCCTGACTCAACAAGACCAAACCCTCAAGGACGGGGCATCCCCAAATCCTTAATCCTGCACCCCAAGAGTTTCCTGCACCCACTATAGTTGGAGGAGCCGACTATCGGCGCAGCATTCATGACCCAGACGGTGAATCTGAATGCAGAGGCGAGGGTCGGATGAAGCTTAGCGGTTCTAAGAGACAGAACCGGAAATGCACTGTCAACCACAAGAGCTTGATGTTAGGGTTACTGCACTGTTGCTTAATCCCACAGAGTGTCCGAGCAGGAAAGCCAGCCCCGAAGCGGTCGGATAAAAGCCCCTAAACCCTAAGCACCAAAAACCTAAACCCTAAACCCCATCGAGAGTGAGTGCTGAAACCCCAAAACCCTAAACCCCCAAACCCTAAACCCCTAAACCCCTAAGCCCTAAACCCCTCAACCCAAACCCCTAAACCCGAAACCTCTAAACCCCAAAACCCTAAACCCCCAAAACCCTAAACCCCTAAACTGCAGGGTTTCCTCAGCAACCCTGTTCTCGGCAAAGAACTCCCGACTCCTCAAGCTTCCCCAACACTACGCGGCCCCTAAACTTTAGCTAGGGTTTATAGGGTTTAGGGTTCAGGGTTAGGGTTTAGGGCTTGGGGGTAGCCTTAAACCCCTGAGCACTAAACCTTACCTGGACCCCAAAGAACCTACCTGTTCAAGGACTTGTATAAGGAAATATTGACAAGGGTCCCGAACAAGGTTGGTTTTTTAGGGTCCAGGTAGATCTTAAAGCTCCTAAATTCATGAATCCTCAGACGTAGGCCCACCACCCTCAGCGCCGCGCACAAAGCCAGAAACCGAAACCCTAATCAACAACACATAGGGCAAAACACATGCTCGTGGGTCCTTAAACCCACCCAGCGCTCGAAACGAAGACAACTCCCGAAAACCCAAGCCTCCAGTCCTAGACCGTATGCAAACTCTAAACCCCCACCTCCTCTGCAAAGGAAAACGCGGCAGAACGCTGAAACGTTAAAGAAGCTCCGACGGCGACTATGTGCGAACATGTTGCTCTGCAAAATCTCGTCTACCTGGGGCTACCTCCTGGGTTCCCGGTTGATGGAACTACATATACCCACGGCCTGATGCCCCATGCGTGTGGCTTGGGACGAACTGCCCAGAGAGCCCAATACCCCTTAATAAAGCAAGATACCTTAAATTATAGGGGCCTTAATATTCAGATTTAAGGTATATTCCTTAACTAAGGGATATTGGGTTCTCTGGGTGGTCAACGGTGGAGCGCAACATTCCATTTGACCGGGACCTTAGTCCTACGTCTGCATCCTGGTTCCATGGACCCCAACCTCGTTGACCACACCCGATGCCCGTCGAACTAGCCAGTGAGAGACTAGGGCGGCATAAATTTGGTACACGTAGACTCACCCTCCAAAAATATGTGTTCCCACAGAGTGACAGTCTTTGAGGCGAGCCCTCGGACAGGGGGTTCCATGGTTAGTGCTCTGGTATGTCGGAATGGTAGATCAGACAGCTGTCGCATCGTGTAGAGCAGCATCAAGCTTGTAGCTGCCAGGCGACATGCTTACACAGCGCGATAAGCTGGGCCATTCCTCATATGTTGATGTTGGAGCGTGCCTGCGCCATACAACTTCTCACGACGCAATGCTGATTTGCAGGAGCTGTCAGGTCAGATGCACCGTCTTTTCTGCACTTTGTGTACAGATCATACGTTTGCGTCGACTTTAATGTGATTCCCGAAACTTGGCATCCACATGTGACTGCTTTCTTTATCGGCCATCCTGTCCTGAGCTCAAGGTTGGAGGGGCAGGCATAACTGTAGAGCCCTGCTCCAAAAAAAAAAGGTTTAGGGTACCCTAAGCCTCAATCCCTAAGGCCCTAAGCCCTGAACCCTAAGCAATAAGACCGAAACCCTAAACAGAACCTCAACCCCTCAAAGGAAACCTTAGGCTCCCTGCCTTGCAGGTCGTGAAGTTTGAGATTTGGGACACTGCAGGGCAAGAGCGCTACAAGAGCTTGGCGTCCGGGGACCCGGTTGCCGTAGGTTTCAGAGTTTACCCATTGTCTCCATTGTAGTTCCTTTTTTGGGGTTACCTTTTAGGATCCTTACTATAGAATTGGTTAAACCAAAAAATGGAGCTACAATGGAGACTACAGGTAGGGCTTAGCAAAAAAAGGGGCAGGCAAGGAAGAGTAGAGGCAGAGCGAAGGTTCATGAGGGTTTTTTGCAGGCCTCGGTACTGTTTTATGAGCTTCTGACAAGGTTTTGTCTGGGGGGAATCTACTAATTCTGGGCTTTGATGTTTGGGAACGCAGTTATAGGACTTTCTGGAGCGATCTAGGGCGTCTCGCAACCGCAAGTTTAAACCAGTTTGAAGCCCTAGCATCCTCTTAGGGCTTAGGGTTTAGCTTACACCGTTTGTCGGCGTCATGGGTCATTGCGTTACAGGAAGGGTTCGGGTCTGGGGCTCAGGATGTGTTGCCTCAAGATGTATAAGGGGCCCAAATAATTACTAATACTATCCTAGGTCCAAGGGATTCCTGCGCACAAGCACATTTCACCAAAACCCAATTCAAACTGTTAGGCCAGGCCCTTGAATTAGGTTTCCCCTGCCGCATGGGGTTTGCGATTTGGGGCTTCTTACTCAGCGTGATGGGCCTATGGTCCCGGATTTTGCACAGGTATGGTTGGCTGCCAAGTTTTTGCTGAGGCTCCAAGATCTAAATCTCTAAACCACGATGGACTCCACGCCGCAACCTGCGACGTGGACCTGCCTTCTTACCCGTCCCCAGGCCACAAGCAATCCTGTATCCCAGAGCCTTGCAGAAATTCGCAGGATGTCCCGCACCTACCCCAACTTTTTGCAAGGGAGCTTTGAAGGTTGGCCTCTTGACGGGAAGAAACACCGGAATCCAACCGCCTCCACCCGGAACCATCAACCCGAACCTGGTTGGAAAGAACCAAAGAAGTCGGCAAGGCCCATGTACTACAGGGGTGCCCGGGCCTCGATCTGGGCGGCATGGTAAGTTGGGTGTCTAGAGTCTAGAGAGAGGGATTAGGATTCGTAGGGTTATGGATTTGGGGTCACGGGTTCAGGGTTTGTAAGGCTCGGGGTTCACCCCCCACAGTTGTTTTAGGTAATTGGAATGTAGACGCTCCTCCCGTTGTCTCTTGTGGTCACATCTAGCGCTCGCCGAGCACTACCGTAGGTGGGCTGTCGTATCCTTGTGTTGTGTTTTTTTCCACAGGCTGACCTAAGCAAACTCAGAGTCAGAAGACCAGTGTGTCATGTTCACAATATCTCCGACAGGTGACAAGCGAAAAAGCAAACCGACAACCAAACGGTTCGCTAAAATAGCCTCCCGTTGGGATCCCCAGAACAGGGCATCACTATCAAAACAAGGAGGCCTAAAAGCGATTCTAATTCTCCACATGTGCCCTGCGCCCTAGTGATCCCAAGGCTGCCGCTGCTGTCATAGTCTTTGACATCACCGCTAAGGCCACGGTGCCGATTCGTGGTTTAAAGCTCAAGGTCAAGCCCGGGCAAAAACATTGTTCAGGGTTCAGGGTTTTAGGCGTTTGGGTTTAGGGTTCGTGGTTGCCGACATTGCCCCCTCTGCATGGATGTCTGCATGTTTTGGAGCTGCATGGAATTCTGAAGTGAGAAGTGATGCCCGCTGTGCAATACTGCATGGAGTGCATGGACTTTTTTTGCGCTTCGATATGGTGAGAGTGGCCATTTGCGATGAGCAACGGATCACATCGAGATTGGGTGGAAGCTTTGGAAAGGAGTGAGTCGGCAGTTTGCCGCAAGTGAGAGGCGGACATAGCATTAGTCTTCTGATGGGCACTGCATGTTTTTTTTGCGATTGCAGCTGGAAGGGCTTTTTTCGGGATCTCACTCAGTGAATTTCCCCCCAGGGCTCTACTCAAAAACGTGAGAAGGGGGCCGCCTCAACAGTTATGAGTTATAGAATTCACCTGCAATCAGACCCTTCATCGTAGGTTTGTCAGGCAGGAGGGCGAAAAACCCGAAGCCGCCCTAGACAAACCCTGTTGAAGCCTCAGCTCTCTGAACCCTAAACTAGTGCCAAGGTGCAGGGGGGGGGGGGGTAAAGGAAATAAGATCCCGAACCCCGCATGTTTTAACCACGCAAGCCGAAATCTCAAGGCAAACCAAGAGCCGAGCCCTAATGCCTTATGCCTTATTCCCGAAATCTGAAAAGCCCAAAACCCTCAACCCCAAGCTTTGAAACCCAGACCTCAAAAGCCTCAAAAAACAGCCGTCTGGTCGCCCTGGGTCGCCTGCGAGGAGTCGTTCGAAGCCGCCAAGGGCTGGGTGCAGGAGCTACAGAGTCGGATCCTTGCTTCAGGGTTTTGAGTTCAGGTAAACCCTTATAAGCCCTAAATCCTAAACCCTAAACCCTATATCCTAAACCCTAAACCCTGAGCAGTTTCAAAAAGGGTCCCATTGGATTTAGGGTTTAGGGGGGTCTGGCCCCGACGGTACTGTGATCATGTGATTGTTGCCAGGAATGTCGCAGCTCTGGCTGTTGTGATGAAGGCTGACATCAAAGCTAGCACTGTTTTTACTTCTATTAAATGTGTTATTTTTAGTATTCTGGCATGCTTATAGAAATCAGTGCTGCTTTCGTCAGCCCTGTCTTATAAAACAGAAAGTCATGTCAAGTGCTCGGCAAGATGCAAGCGAGCTCACAATGTGAGACCGACGGTTGATGAGATAAATCCTGGGGTTTAGGGTTTAGGGTTTAGGGCTTTAGGGCTTAGGATTTAGGGTTTAGGGTTTGCATTACCGATAATACGGAATATACCGTAATTCCCCCTTAAGGTCATGCAGGATTTCGATCATGAGCAGTATTAGCCTATCTGACCTATCTGACCACAACACACAAGCTAACAAAAAAGCCGCGTCAATCTGGAAAGCTGCCACCATCTCAACGGCCGCGGATTGCAAGCGAGATTTCCGTATCACCTGAGGGTAGTTATCATGCTAGCATGACATTCATAGTGGGTTTTCCGTTAATATTACGAGTTTCCGTGACTGTAGTAAGTAGTACCCACAAGATGACAGATGCTTGGAACCCCTTGAATGTGGGCCGAGATACTGACACCCTCATTGCCCTTGCGGGCAACAAAGCAGACCTGGCAGCAACCCGCGCGGTGGACACTGAGGTACGGAAGTATTTTTTTCAAAGCGGAGCGGGGGATGGTTGATGGTCTGCGACCTTCGTCCTGATAGATACCAGTGGGGTTTAGGGTTTAGGGCCAGCTCATGCGCATTCTCCTGCTTTTCTGCTTTTTTTTTTTATCGTCGTTTGACCCGGTCACTCTTGCTGAGAAGACTTGTAGTGGACTGTAAGCGCATGACTCCTGTAGATCCTGCATACGGACTCACCATCCTACAACTAAAACAAACATACATGCATACATACATACATACATACATGCATACATACATACACATACACACACATATATATATATATATCCATATCCATATCCATATCCATATCCATATCCATATCCATATCCATATACAT
>CAJNJA010031252.1:0-104818 GCA_905231915.1 Symbiodinium necroappetens
CAAGTCCGTTTGCTGCGCTCCACATGGTAGTGGTAGTGGAAATAGTAGAAGAAGAACTAGTAGTAGTAGGAGTAGTAGTAGTCGTCGTCGTCGTAGTAGTAGTAGCAGTAGTAGTAGCCTAGTACTAGTACTAGTACGAGTACTAAGCTAGTAGCAGTAATATGGCTCAAACTTGCAAAATACTTCAAAAAGATATTTGTAGTCGTCACATTGACATGACCCAGCGATTTGAACAATATTGTTACTGAAAGCGGTCCCGTTGCCCTTCTGGCAGTTCAACAGGGCCATCACTGAAGGCGGAGGTATTCACCTGAGCTGCATGAGTCTAGCATCAACAGATCATCCAGCCACTCCAAGCCAAAATTGGGATAGCAATTCCAGGCGTTCTTTGTGTTAGAACGAATCTCCTTGAGACCTGCGCCGCTTACATCGTTGATCATCGTTGGTCACTCCTTGATAGCAGCAGCACCACAACGACGACGATGCTCATCTGCTAATGCCGCTGCTGCCACTATTGCTACTACTGCTGCTGCAGCAGCTGCTTAACTGCGAGCTGCCAGTGCTGACTGCTACTGCTTCGGCGACGATGCCCTGTAGCTGCACTGCGACTACTGCTACTCCTGCTCTGCCGCTAGTGTGGCTGGTGTACAGTGAGAACGACTCGTCACCATGGCACCTCATGAGCATCATCGTCAGCACCGGCCTCAAAATCAGCTCTATCTTCCGAAGTCGTCGGCACCAGAATTACAACCACAACCAGTGAGCAACTTTCCGCGAATGCTTGGCTTGGCAAGGAAGCGGTCCAAACGAAAGGACCTAGCTGCTAGCTGCCATCCAGCTGCTTTGGAAACCTCCCACGAGTACGATCCGATGAGAATGAAGCATCGCTGTGTGTCGAAAGGTAGGCGGTGAAAGCCTCGAAGGGTCTGCTTGGAGGGATACGCGAGTAAGGGCCTGCCTGGGCTTTCTAAACCCCGAGTGCTCGAGTTGACCTACAGACAAAACACTTTTCTAGATGGTGCGACATCCGGAGCTAACTTTTTTTGCAAAGCATTGAGGCCCGCGGCGAATCAACCATACCCACCATGCAAGATCAACTCACCCTTGCATCACGAAATCGCCGAACCGCGACTTGAACAGTCTTTGTAGCCTCAACTGCCAGTACTGCCATCGTTACGGAAGTTTCGGGGAACAAAGTACACCTAATATAGACCTAAAGTCTTTAGTATAATGTCACCACCCGCCCCGTCCTGCCTCCACCCCCAAACGGCGCTTAACTTGCAGAACCCCCTCAATTTGCATGGAGGCCCTGTACACCTCCTGCTGGAGCCCAGATGCTCATTGGACAGCGCAACAAGTGGTTGAAGCCTTGGTCTGTAGGGGCAAAACGGCCTGCCGAGGCCCACGACGGAACATGCGATCATCGGAGATTTCCTGCTGATATCTGTTGATCGTATTTTTCCGTTGCTGTGGCTCCAAAAAAAGAGCCAATGAGGCTCTTGTCTTGCATCTGCTTCCCGGATTCCCAGACATCGACTCCCGGATGAAACTCCACTGTGAGATTCCGCAAAGAAAGCCGCATGGCCTACGATGCACTGCGACGAGGAACCAATATCAGAACGTTCCAGTACGCCTACCAAAAACTTTCAAACACATACCGGCGTCTTGTTTGCATTTTTACTCTCAGGTGGGTTCAAACCTCACTGCCGTATACAGCTTCAACAGCTTAGGGTCTTAAATGCTTGAGATCGCAGCATGTGCTTGCAGCTGCGCGGCGCACCGATCTCCACACGCGTGCATCCGGATAGATGCGCATTGAACCCACGCCATACCATTCCCGGATGGTGTTGTCCTGGGCCCAGTACCCGGCCAGCAGTCTATGCATCTGGGACCCGTGCCAAGCTCCCAAAGCCACAAACCCTATAACGTTGAATCCCAAGAGCTACAACCTACAGCGTCCAATCTTAGCCCATGCACGGACCCCCAAGCGTAGGATCGACTGCTCCTCACGGTACGGGTAGGTCAACAGACCCTCATTGTGCTGCATGCGAGTACGTTCTAGGATATGTTCCATATATATGATATTACAATCTATATACGTGTATACGTACTTATATATATATATAATTATATGTATATATATATGTATATATAGATAGACACACACACACACACGTAAGCACCATGGATGAAGCTGGGATCCTGCATGGGCTTTACACCATCCGGTTCTGCTAGGCAACCAGCAAAGGCCGGAGGACTTTTGGTGGAATCTCATACGTACTGCCGGCTCATGATCCCAGTACAGGTCACTGCTTCTCGATTGCATCGACGCGGCGAAATAGATGTCGGGCTGCCAAATCCCACGTACTGGGAGGTCCAGAGTAATCGCGTCGTCGCAGTCACCTACGGTGCAGCCCAGGGTTTCGGCGCTCACACTCGAGGCATGTCCACAATGATCGGATTGAAACAGTGGCGCTCGGTCTGTCCAAGAATTGAAAGTCTCGAGGCTGACCACACGAAAATGCTCGGGATATGTAGAGCTACGGAAATAACTGACACAAACAACAACATCCAGCACTCTAAAACAAAAATCCTCCCTCCCCCACTCATGCAGTGTACATTCAAGCAACCAAAGCTTCAATAATAAAGCAGCCACTCCAGGTGAAGGCCCCTAAACCTGTCAACGCTTGTGACAGACCTTGAAACTGACATTGGCTCCCAAGTCTAAACCCTCCGCCCGACATCACCTGCCCGTTTTGCTGAAGCTGGGGCCCTTAGGTAACCTCAAACCACAAACATCGAGACTAGCCCAGCCCCCTCCCCCCCTCGACTAATCCCAGCAGATCGCCTACACCTGCAGACTGGTTCAAGCGCTCATCTCTCCACTCTTGTCGAAAGTACCTGACCGGGCCGGTGCTATGGAGTTTATGCAGGGATGACAGCACCGGGTGAGGGTAAGTTAGGTTAAGTTAGGGCTCTAGATGGCGCAGAGCTGTGAGACATTCCTAAGCGGAGGGGCCGCAAATCTCCATCTGAACGAGTAAGAGCCTGTTTGCAGAGAACCACACAAGCTGAGCCTAAGCCCTGACCCTGATTAACTCCCTGGCAGCCCTTTCGATGGGAGGTCCAGAGTCGAGGAAGCGGGGGAGAGACCTCGATGATGAGCCTTGTAGGTTTGCAGGGTTTTTCCCACCCGCCCAGTTTGCGTTGGGGTTAAGGGTTTTTTAAAGGCTCTGAGTTTAGGTGAGAGTAGAGGGTCTGGGTTGAGGGTCTTTCGGGTTCAGCATACCCTGAATGAACCTGCCATGCAATCGTTGGAGTTGTGGGATTCGAAACCTTGCAGACATGCAAACTTCCGTGCACGGGGTTCTTGGGCTCGTGGGTCGGAGGGCTTCCGTTTAGGATTGTTTGGTTTACAGGCTCGAGGGCTTCTCCGTGTGGCTGCAGGCGTGTGTTTTCGACTTCCTCTGTGGTCGCATGCGTGCTGGGGTTCGCAGCTTTGCTGCATGCTATACGCCCCATCGGCCAGGAAAAGCACCACAAACTCTCGAAAAGCTAGGGTATGAGTTCCCAACAGACATGTATGCATCTCTGCCAGGGGCTCATGGTGGAGCCAAGACTCAACACCCACCACCTTTGGATTTTGCTGGTACATGCCAGACATGTCAGTGTGTCAAGAAACAGCCGTCCACGCTCCTAAAGAGGTTTCTGTCGGCCAACCCGATGTCAGGAATCAATCTACATCATGCAATTAGCTAAAACTCGGTTGTTACTCTCGAGTTTGGCTTGGTCAAATTCGGAGAGCCGCTTCGACACACCCACGTGCCAGCTGCCTCGACGTTCCCCGCCAACTCACAAACGAAGGCTTTGCAATCCTGGAAACAGAAATCGCAATGAGTGGGGTCGCCATTGAAATATAAACAGGGTCATAGCTCCTGTGCGCGACAAGCGCATCCTGGAAACTGAAATCGCAATGATTGAGCATGTGGGGTCGCCAATTAAAAAGTAAACAGGGTCATAGCTCCTGTGTGCGACAAGCGCGTGTTCCGCGCGACCATGACTCCAGCTAGGTCGCTTTGCTGACATGGAGGACAATGGGGGCTTCCAATTTAATTCTTAGTGACATTTCTACATTCTCGAGTTCATCGGGTTTTCCATAGCAGACCGGGCTGGACCTGGGTTGCATTCTGCACAGTGCTGGATCAGACCTGGCAGACCTGCGTCTGATGAGACACACTCGGGGCCTCGCATCCTAAGCCCCAAATCGTAGGCTGTCTTGATTTCATGCTCAGCACTTCAAACCTTGCTCCGCACCACTTGTTAAGCTTGGGGTTTGTATTTCAAGTGCCTACAGGTTTACATAGGGCTTAGAATTGGCCGGAAGCTTTACATCGTGCAAAACCGCTGAGCTGTGCTTGTGGGTGGGCTCTGCAGGGTGGATCTTCAAGGGCCTTGGACTCTCCCTGCTTGGGACAGACTTTTGCCACAACTCTCGCGCCAAAGCCATGAGATCATGGGGGTCATCCATCTTAACGAAAGCGTACCCCTTGGACTTGGAGAGGCTTGTCGTGGGCATCTCAAGCACATACTTGCTCACGGCGAGGGTGTTGAGATACATTCGGAGCTCAGGCTCTGTGCAGCGCGCGGGGACATTTCGGATCATCATCTTGGTCGCCGTTAGCCACTGGATGCTGCTTGGGTGCAAGCCGAACTCGTCCGACCACAAATTGAATGCCTCCGGCTGCTCAATTGGGTCGGGGCACACCTGCAAGTGCTGCATCATATTGACGAGATTGGGGCCAGGCTGCTGCAGCAGTGAAATCTCCACGTGCTCTAGGCCTGGGGGAGGTCCTGTGACTTGCCTCCAAAACTTCGAAGGGGGAAGGATTGCCACTTCCCCGTCCGGAGCACTCGCACCCAATGCCATTTGCCCCCTGCACAGAAAGCGCGTCCGCAGCTTTAGCCGAAATCGCTACGCTTTGTGGTTTGGGGCTTTAGGACTTGTAGCCACCACGGTTTAATCTTGCCACCTGCGAAACACCCACGCTGCGTTGGGTTTCAGTAAATAGAATCTAGCAAGATCCCGACGCCGCACAGTCGAGACCTTTCAGTCGCTTCCACGACGAAGCCCAACAAAAGTGGTATTGCCTTGTTCGGCACGACACACCCAGTGGGCTGAGTCCAAGTGGGACAGGATGCAAACCCCTTTCGGTGTTTAGGGTTTAACTTTCATGCGTGCGCTACTGTTATAAGTTCCTTGCTGGGCTACTTCCCATGCTGTAGCAAATGGAAGAATACTCCTACTATGTACTCACATGGTAGCGGTGATACAGTCCACCCTCCTAGAGCATGCGTTCCAA
The DNA here is from genome assembly GCA_905231915.1 of Symbiodinium necroappetens. Classification (NCBI taxonomy): domain Eukaryota; class Dinophyceae; order Suessiales; family Symbiodiniaceae; genus Symbiodinium; species Symbiodinium necroappetens. The sequence continues at coordinate 5,361 of CAJNJA010031252.1, forward strand.
AACGCATACTGCAGGTCATGTGAAGACCCTTAATGCCGTAGAACAATGCTTATGCAGCCCATGATTACCTCACAAGAAGCGTAAAAACCTATTTGTAAAGAATCAAGGCTTCAATCGAAACGTCTTGGGACCAGACCCTTCCACGGACAGGAGCTGCTGCTTCTGATCAACCTGTACCGGTGTTAAGGGGATGGAAACATTTCTCCCTTTCTAGACTCCGACGAGATGTGTGCGCTTGTCTAGGTGGGTGCAACTGTGTTGTGCGTGGATATTGGTTTCGAAGTGCATGCGTACTTGAATAATCTTGATTTGGGTCTGGGTGGCGTCATCCAGCAGAGACCTCCATGTCGGGTCGGGGGCGCTCGACAGCCATTGTGGGTTCGGATCTAGAGCTTTTGCCTGCAAACTCCCGAGTCCCCTGCTCCAGGATTTGGGGCTGCCGAAGGCTGTAGGTCGTAAGTGTTGGTGCTTTAGGGGTCCTTAGGCTTTGAAGGCTCTGAAGGATTGGGCTTCAAGCTTGCACTGTTGCAAAATTTTGCTAAACTTCTGCTCCAAGCCCTTCAGCAAGCGTGCCCACTCACTTGACCAGGCCTGAATGATGAGAGGTGCACGCAGCCACAACAACACTATTGCCATAGTGGCAACGGCTGCAAAAGAAAGGACTCTCAGGCCGGAAGCTGCCAGATCCAAAACCCCAAATCGCAAGGTCTTCACTTCCCTCAGCCTGGACGATGGCCGCAAGGTAGAGCTGGACGCTCACTTCAACAGGCGGACCATTCCTGAAGCTGAACAACCGAAAGCCTTCATCTAAGAATCCTGCACGACAGTCTCCCACAAACTCATGCCCTTATTCTTGTCTAGAAAGAGATACAGACAGACAGCCAGACAGCTATCTAGACTATATAATCAACGAAACCCACTCAGCCCTCGGCACGCCAGAGGGCGAGTGGTTCGGAAGTGTCCTGGGCTCCTCAGTGAGACAAAGGTCCGGGCGAGCAACGGGTCTCGTCTTCTCCCTGGCATAGGGGTCAATCTTTCTGGGCGTATCTGCCCGCCCGCTTCAGCGGCTCTCTCTCTCTCTCTCTCTCTCTCTCTCTCTCTCCTCCTCTCTCTGTCGCTGTCTTTTTTGCTGGGCGTTTGGGGTCGGGGAAGCGCGCTCCCCTCCCTCTCTCTCAGTCTCTCGTGCGCTCGCACACTCGTTCTGTCTGCATCTGTCTCTCTCTCTCTCTCTCTCTCTCTCTCTCTCGCTCTCTCTCGCTCTCTCTCTTACTTGCTTGCCTGCTTTCCTGTCGCACGGGAGGTTGGGAACGAGCCCTCCCTCCCTGCGCGCTGCTCTACGCCGAGTGTCCGAGTTCGGGGTCGGTGTCTCTCTCTCCCTCACTCTCCCTCCTTCTCTCTCGTTCTTCCTCTATGGGACCTAAATACCCAGAAACTCAAGGACCCCCCAGTGAAGTACCATGATCTCTCAGTTGCAGAACTCTGTAAACCGATGGCCTCGACCATCAGCACAAGCACGACCACTCCGCAACAACAAATTACTTCTACTCCCCGTCCGTCTCTCTGTGTGTATACAATGCGTATATGTGTATATGTAGTTATGTAAGTATGTACGCGTGTGGGCATATATATATATATATAAGAGAATACTCCATTGTTGACAAACTAACTAAACAAATAAATATAAACACACAGATCTATATATGTATATATGTATACATACATACACATATATCTATTCTGTATATACATATTGGTATATGTGTGTATACATATGTTCAGATCCATCTGCTTAATTGTCAATCAGTCAATCAGGCATGTGCTCTCATGAATGGGCATCTGCAAGGCATCCCAGACGTCTGAACACTGCCACCGACAAGTCTCATAGCCGCTCGTGGTCAGAGAAACGAGCAGCTCATCCGCTGTTGGACCTTTTTATGGGCAGCTGTACATATACTGCGTGTATCAAGCACGTCAAAAGATGTAGACAGATGAGCAGATGGATGGATGGATGGATGGATGGAGGGATGGACCGATGGAGGGTTTGATGGATGGATGGCTAGCCAAGTGCTCCCCAGCTAGCTAGCCAGCTAGCCAGCTAGCTAGCGAGCTAGCGAGCTAGCTAGCTATCTAGCTACCTACCTACCTAGCTAGCAGCTAGCTAACTAGGTAGATGAAATGAGTAGAATTGGCTGAGATTGGGTTGGATTGGATGGGTAAACAGAAGGATAAGCAGATAAAAATATAAGAGTCGGATAGACTAGACAAGCCAGACAGACGGACAGACAAGAAGACAGGCAGACAAATAGATAGAGACCTAGGAATATGCTATTCTTATATTGATGCCAATGCTTGCTTGGACATTATAGCTCGAGTATGTCGAGGTCGAGGGTGTTCGGGATCGAAGCATTTCAAGCTGAGCTGAGCCTGATGCATGCAGCCAGCGATCCTGCAAAGGGAGGGGGAGCAAGGGGCACCTCTTTGGCAAGGCTTCTTTGTTGACAAGCCCTCGAGGCGTGAGACCATTTTCGGGAAGCAAGAACTCGACAAACACCGGGAATTGCAAGCAAGCTTCCAGGGCACAGTCTCGAGTTGCTACTGACCTCATGTCTCGTGACTGGGGTTTTGGGTTTGGTCATTTGCGGCGCGATTCGACATCTTGCCGATAAGCTCTGGTGCCACACGATGGCCTCCGGACATGGTTTCGATGCTCACGCAGGACCTTCGGGTTGCAGCATCCTGCGTTGGTGCCTGGATTTTCTCGAACCAATCCCAAACCATTCGTGAAGTGACTAGACTGGGTTCTACAGCCCAGGCTCCCAACTCATGTCTGCACACCACATCGACACGGGCCGGCAGAAATGCCAGAAGCCTGGCCATGCTAGTAAGCCGAGGTTTGTCCTCCCAAGCTGGGTCCTGAAGTTGCCAAAAAAGCGGTCAGAAGAAACTGCGCCGGATGCACCATGTCGGGACGGAGGGCTGCAGTTGGAAAAAGACTTGGGATTTTGGGGTTTAAGGCTTGCCATAGAGTTCTGCTAGTGCTTCTCAGAAGAGGATAAGATAGTAAAAGCCAGGAACATCTGCTGGGGTCATACCCTGCCGAGCTCGAAGCCATGTAGGTCCGATGTGTTCAGGCAATCAGCATGCATATGCATGCACCCACACGCCACCATATCATCTTTTTCCCCCTCGCATGGCTAAGGATCTATATCATCTTAGGGTGTAAGTTTATCAAGACTGATAACTGACCGTCCTGCTGAAGGTTCATATGACTGGTCAGTATTACAGTATTGCTGCAGTATCCGTGGATTGCTCTCAGCTTGGAGCGGAAATCTCTGCGAGATGAACAAACACTGAGACGCAAACAAACGAACCTGCGTAATCTTACCAGCGGTGCCGTCAAGAGATGTTGCGATCATTGCCAGAAAAACGTCCTATTACTCTTGCTTGTTCCTGAATCAAGCGATCAAGTGATCCTTGTGGCAACAAGTAGATTTGCTTTTGAACGGCTAAGTTTGACGCCAGAAAGGTTGGATCATGGATGTCTGTCGTATTACAACACCAAGGGAGACTAGCAGACACCACAGTTCAGTCATACCCCCGTTTGAAACCTGTCGTGTGGTGATGGTGGTCTGGCTGCACGAGTGACGGGACAATAAACCAGCATGCTTCCAAAGATAGGCTGTGAAATCAAGACGCCGACAAACAGTCATCAGCATCTACAGGAGGGGAATTGCTTTAGGTCGATCCCCCGAGGCGGGAAGGCTGATCTTTGTGCCCTGCGCTACCGTTACGTATGTCTTCGCGCGATCTACGCACTCATCCCTAGAACAGTCTCCATCTCCTTCTCTGCCTAAGCCAGCCCTGTCTACAAACTCCGAAACCCCCCTAAACCCTTTTTGCAACTGGCCTGCTGCCCCTAAACCCCTAAACAAGCCCCGAATTAATCCTCGGCCCACGAATGCTGGGAATCCCACGCCCGAGATGTCGACGACGAGCTGACCCCGAACCGCCTCCTCGCAAAGACTTGCCGAGGCTTTAGAATCAAAGCAGGATCTGTTTTCTTATATTTTCGTCATAGGGGTCTGGAAACTCATGGAACTTAGAATGGGGTTTGGGTCCATTTTTGGAAACTAAATAAGCGAAGTAATGGAAATGAGCGAAGAGGAGGAGACAGCACGTTTTGATCTATTGATGCTAGGTTGTTGTTCTCAGTTTGGTGTCCTTCACTTCCTTTCTTTTGTTCGTGCTGGTGTTGTTTAATTTGAGCAAGAGAACTGCGTTTTCATCACAGTTTAAACCATTTACTAAACTGACACAACAACACAGCACTTGCCAACTTACCTCTACCTTTTGCCTTTGGTGTTCTCCTTTATGCTCTGTTGTTTACTGGTGATGTGGCTTTATAAATGGTTCGTTTGAACGGAAAGGAGTGAGGCGCCGAACGAACAAATTTTTCAACATACACACACGCACACACACACACACCAGAAAACCCACCGACAAACGACCCGGTACTGCATAACCATGTTTTGGGCTTGTTCCAGTCTTCATTCCTTGCCTCGACCTTGTCTGAGGAGCTTCTCTTCTGATCTCTGCTCACTGACTTGGACGATACATGAAATTATCTAGCACGCATGAGCAAGGTTTCATCAATAAATCAACAGCAACATGTCGATAAGGAGCATATTGATGGAATCCTCAGCCAACCAGGACTTCGGTCCGCAGACTGCTAAAGGAAAATTTAACCCAAGCTACCTTGAGTCGGGTGATGCTGCGAATGCCTGGATGCCTGAAAAGCATTCAGGCTTAGCACATGTTGAGGGCGAGGGGCGAGGGGGGGTTGTGCCACCAAGACGGTGTACGACAAAGCGAGTAGAGGCCTCAAACTTTGAAGAAACGACCGGAAACCTAGCCTTTAGACTTTAGACAGATGGTATCCATAAGAGCTTGACAGGTGGGGGGCCCTTGATACCTGCAGGCCGGAGACCCGTAGGTGATTTTTTGCTGTCTTGGCATGGCTCGACTCGCTTGATGTACCAAGCTCCTCCCGCCACTTCAGGAGCATCGGCGCCTCAGTAGGAACTCAGTCTGCTTACAAAGCCTTGAGACCTTGGCCAGATAATTATGCCCCGTTATAAGCTGAATTTGAGTGGCACAACCACAGCGACATGAGGGCATTGCCCCTCCACCGAAGCTTCGGGAACGAATCTGTATGATTTGCACGAGCATCTCACGTTCCAAAACTGAACCTAAGCAAAGCCTGATCTCGGCAAGGCCTCTGTTCTTTTGCTAGATCAAGACTTGCCATGAAGAACCCAAGGCTCCGACGCTCTTCTTGAACCAAACCTTCGACGCTGTTGCAGATGTTCATGCTATCAGTTCCGGCACGGAACACAGTGCGTCGGTATAGGTGCAGTCGTAACAGTACATGTAGTTGTAGTACGCCACAGCAATGGGGGTGGTAGTAGTAGGAGGGGTCGTGGTGGTAGCGGTAGTGGCAGTGGTAGTAGTAAGTAGTAGTACTAGTCGAAGTAGTAGTAGAAGTAGTAGAAGAAGTGGTAGTAGTGGTCGTCGTCGTCAGGAGGCGCAGGCGGAGGAGCAGGAGGAGTTACAGGCTGCAGACGGCATCGTCGTGGTCCTCGTCGTCGGCTGCCTGTACATCTGCTTTCTTGTCGTTGTCGTCGTCCTCCTCGCCCCCCTCCTCCCCTTTTTCCTCCTTCTCCTCCGCATCGTCGTCCTCATCCTCGTGCCTCGAACGACGCACCCCGCACCTCGTGCTTCCTCCCTGTGCTCGCCCTCGTCTTCGATGTAATCACCCTAGAAGCACTAACGTGACTAACATTAGTCGCTGTAGTCAGCGAAATCGTTGTAGAACAGTGGTGCAGGCAGCAATACTGGCAACAGCAACAGCAGTGGCAGTACGTAGTCGGAAACTACGCGGATCTGACTGTCTAAACAATACTTTGCCTGCGATTTGGCAAGAAACAACCATGGCTTGGGCCATCCGTCCCGAAGAGAAACCTGCACATAAGGATCTCACAGTTCATCCTCCCTGCAACCTCCGTGTGGCGGCCCGGGTGCCTATAACTATCGGATCCTCATGTTTGCGTTGGGGTCTTTTGGGGGCGGCACCGTCGAAACTCGAAACTCCACCTAAGGCAACCGATCCAACTTCAACTTGGAACCCCAAAAAAAAACACCAGTGCAAGGCTTCAACCTGCACGACCCGAGCGGCTGCCTGGTCGAAAAGTTGTCTGAGCTCCGGCGTCTCGAGGGTGTTCTGAGCACACAGAAACAGATCGAGTAGCTTTGCCATCGGACGTAAGGTCTGGACCGAAATTGGTTTGCCAACCCCGCAAGCAACCACACTCCCCGGCGAGCGGCTTTCACACAATGTACTTCGTCGCTATAAAGCTGGAAGCCGGGCAAGCGTTCAATATATCTTACTGAGACAGGCACACTACATCACATTACGTTCCATGCCATTACACCGTACCAGAATACATGACATGACATTGCCTTCCTTTACATTGCACTACATCACACTACGTTCACTACATTAGTGAACGTAAAGCCAAACAAATTGTGAATGCAAAAAACTAACTATATGTGCATGAGCATGTACATGTACATGTACACGTGTTCCACACAAAGCTCCATCTGCAACATGACGTGCAGCCGCTACCTGTGCTCCTATCTTCTGACCGAATTTGTCCAGTGCGAGCCCGCAGCTGGGGCCTCGAATCTAAACGGATGGAAGTCGACTCAGAGGATCAAAGCCGAAGTCAGCTCCGTCCGCGCAGGTTTGACGTGTAAACTCTCAGTCTCGAAACCTCCAAACCAAAAGACCAAGAATGCTTCGACCCAAGCTCTGCGAAACTGTGTAGGGTCACCCTGGAGACCTGGGGTGTCGGGTTGTTCTCTCTCTCTCTCTCTCTCTATCTCTCTCTCTCTCTCTCTCTCTCTCTTTTTGCAAGAAAGACATATTATACTTAAGCTTCTGAAACCGGGAGACAGCGTGGGCAACAATGCAAGTAGCTGCACGTAGAGCGCAGCCGAGCACTGGCAAGACTCTTGGCCAGCTTTGAAAGCTTCTAGACAGTCCCTTGACTTTCGAGAGACTCCAGCTCCAAACCGAAGTACGGCTTGCGTTTCCGTGGGTCATAGTATATGACACTGTGCAGGATTCCTTCTGATCGGGTTTCTTGTCGTGATGTGATTGCTTGGAGCTGCGTGTCAACTACTCGCGCTTGAAAACTGAAGAAATCCACTGCAGCTTCGATGGGCACTGGGACTCCAAGAACGAAACGAGACCCGGTTTCTGGTTGGGTGCTTGAGCTAAGGCCAAAACCCAATCAATCCTTTAAACCGTAGAAACCCTAAGTTTAAATTTTCAACATTCCTAAACCCTCTAATTAAACCCCCCTAAACAAACCGTCTTGCTCGGGGCTCCCGGCTCGAGAAGCAAAGGCTTTCCGCGAGGCTTTGGCGGCGACGTGCGCCGCAAACTTGGCCGCATCGATGCAGACCTTTTCGGCTTTCGGGTTTCGGCGCTCAAAAACCTCGGACCTTGGGGACTTGGGGGGGTTTTCAGGGTTTCGGGGTTTAGGGGGTTGTTTTGCTTCCTACTTAGCAAGGACGAGCCCGCATGGCAGGGTAGGTTTGGCACTGTGGCAGGTGCATAGCGGAAGTCTACACCAGTCAGCCCCCATGGGTGAGGGCTGGTTCCTTTGAGGGGCCTATGAAGGAAGGGTTTCGGGTTCCGGGGTTAGGGTTCGGAATTTCAGCCCAGGATTGATGTGGTTTCGGGATTTACGCTCTCACAACTCGGACATGCCAGGCGCAGTGGTTTCGGGATTTAGGAGTTGGAGTTACACTGTGGCAATGGCTGGATCAGGGCTTGATCGTTTTTGGAAAGCTTCGCGAGTGCGACTTTGTCAAGCAATGGCCCTTAATCAACGAAGCCGGGGGTTTATTGCAGTTATTTCCGGGGTCAAGAAGGGTTGTGCAGGCCTGTGGACGCAGGAAATCCTCACGATGCTTACAACGGAAGATGTATCACATCCAATGAGAACTCTTAGGGAACTGCTCAAGCTCCCGTCGTCGGGCCTCGGGTTCATGCACTGGAGAGAGGGAGAGGTACCAAGAGACACAGAGTTAGAGCGAGACAAAGAGAGACCCGACATCAACAGAAGAGCTATTTCGGAGTTGGCGTCATTATTTTCACAAGTCAGTGCTTAGGGACTTAGTGGTTGTGTTCCGGGCTCCAATCTTTGGGTGGCCGGTGGGGTGGTGCGGCATCTTGGGGTCAGGCGGACTTGCGTGGTGGAGCATCACCAGGCAACATGCCACCAACAATCCGAACCTCGAACACCTGCGCCTACCATTAAGATGAGTCCTAAGCCATGCTGTAGCCATAAGTAGACTCTGACCAGCGGGTGTTCGTGCCACCCTGTGAGATCAGCCCACAGCCTTGAATCGACCCTCTACGTAACCCTGAAGTCCTAAATCCTATCGGTCCTATCAACCCATCGAATACACACTGTACTCTAACTCTACCTGCCTTCTCCCATCATTCCCTGCCCTGGTCGGGGCTTCCGGCTAAAAAACCGGCACGAGTCTGATGCCACCGCAGGGCCACAATATCCTGCACCCAGCCGTAGCTGTCAAAGGGGCGTCGGCATGTCTGCAGATAGCGATGTACTTTACGTGTTGTGGCTCTGCCTTGTTCCAAAATGGGCTCGAAATGACAAGGGAGCGTGAGTTCGGCCCGTGCCTCTCGATCCTGATCGGGGCATAAACTGCCCGGGTAATAATAATAATAATAAGTGTTTTTATTTTTGAAGATATATAAAAACATATATAATTCTCTCTCTCTTCTTCGCCAGGGCATGGGAGGCGGTTTAAGCCCCCCGGCCACTAGGGCCCCTCATGTGTTATGGGGCTTTGAGGAGGCGTGAGAAAGTTGTTGCATGTTTTTCCCCCGTTGGGTGTTAGCTAGAATTCCAGTACAATAAAGTAGAGCAGCCTGATTTTGTGTTGGGGGAAACATGCTGCAGTGCGAAAAACTTTGGGACGCCATGATTATCGGATTTATCTCTCATGTCTTTGGTAAAAACAATTCACACCTGCATCAGCATTCATACCTAAAACTAAATCAGCATGTCGACATGAGAGAGTACAGTTCGGGGACTTGTACATGCATTTCCCCCGTTCGTAAACTGGGATTTGTTTGCCTGTCTTTTCTTTCGCCAGGGCTACGTCTCTCTCTCTCTCTCTCTCTCTCCCGGGCATGGGGACGGGTCAGCGTCCCCGGGCCAATATGGCCCACCCAATAGTCTTTATTGGGCAAATGGGGAGTGAAGAACGAGTGCAAATCATATATAATTCTCTCTCTCTCTCTCTCTCTCTCTCCATATATATATATATGTATATATATATATACATACAATTATACAATCATAATTATATATTAGATGTACCTTCACCTCCCGCCCCAAGCCCCCACAGAACACAACTAAGCGGATCCAAACCTGAACGCAGCAGGATTTGCGGGTCTAGGTTTTCTGAGCACCTCCCTGAACTTGCACTGTCAAAAGCGAGTCCTTGGCATTGGAAGGGAGATTCTTCAAGTCAACTACCTGGCATGTTGGCTATTGCAAGCTTTCGGAGTTGAGAGAGACGTGTGTTCGGATGGCGGGAGTTCTTGACCGTGCGTGACATGCTGCGAAGACAGCCTATCATGTACTTCGTGGAAATCTCTTCCTGAACCCTGTTCCTGCACAGAGGTTCGCGAATGTGGTAGGAGGTGGATTGGATCCACCACTCTGCCAGCATGAGCCCATTCAAGCATGATCGTCTGGGGAGTCTGGGGATAGCCAGTGTAGCATCACAAGGAACCACGGGATCGAAGAATCGGGGTTCAGGTGGTTTGCGGCCAGCAAACACAACAAGTTCTTGCGGCAAAATAAATTACTATAGTCGGTGCAATCTCAGGCGGACCAACATAGTGTATGATTGGCGGCAGGGCATCACTGCCGCATGTTTAAAGCAGATTGAGATGCAGCAGCAACGAGACCGTGATGATGCCAGAACTCTGGGGACAGGTTGTCCTTTCCTGATCAGACTCAGAGGATGTGTTCGCTGACGCTCTCGAATATCTGAAGTCCACACTTCAGAAGCTGTGGAAAGTAATAGATAGTAGATTTTAATTTGTCGTGCACGTAGACGTGCACGTTGTACATAGGAGTCCATGTTGCTTTCGGCTTCCCTGCCAATTTATCCCTGGACACAACGGAGAGCGTGACCTATGCTGTTTAACCCAAACACATACCGGAAACCTGAGCTGCTAGCCAAGTCAGGGAAACGCGTAACCCTGAAGTCCAGAAAGCCGAGACCGGCACTTCGTCGGCATTCCTGAAGTTGCGGCAGTCTCACAGCACCCTGCACAATAGTATCCTTAACTATTCAGGACCCTAGGCCCTAGGCCCTAATTACCCGGACTTCAATATACCCTCCTCCCTCACAGGACATGCTTCTTACATTTTGTTGTCCGTGGCTTCGTGCATTCTTGACTCTCCCAGCTCGGACATTCTGGGCGAAGCTCGACGGGCAGCGGAAGCACGTGAAGACTCATCCTGCGGATGACGTCTACAGAATTAATTGACCAACTCAACAAGCACACCGTTGACGGCCTTTCCACGCAACTCCCCGATGCCAACCTTCCCAAACAACATTTCTTGCACGGTGTGGCTCCGCATCATGTCGGCTCGGATTGCTGCAGGATGGTGAAATCTGCGGCACGAAGCGATCATGCAATCACCTCGGGCTCGCTACCCGGCGACCAGCTTCTGCAAGAGGACGACTTGTCCTTCTATCGTCAGGCATTCGACACGTCGTCGTACCAAAACATTTCTTGCCTCAATGCAGGTCTGCTTTGCAGCGTCGAGGGCCTTCATCTTCTGAGTGACTTCATCTTTTGCTTCGCGGAGCTCTGACATTGCCATATCACTTTTCTTCGTCAGCTCCGCGTGTCTTTCTTGAAGCTGTTCTAAGGTGGCATGCAAAGCCTCACATTCCTCCTGGACGGCAGTGAACAAATCTTCCATTCTGGCCTGCCGTGCAGATGAAGCCACTGAGAGACGTTCTGCCAAGGCTGGCATGTCCCCACCCGCCTTTTTTGCATCGAGGAGATGACCCTGCCCGTCGGTCGATGCAAAGTTGTCTCCCAGCTGTATAAGGGTCTCCCTCGAGCAGTCTAAATCCCACTGCGACTGTTGAATAAGCTCGCAGTGTTCCGTCACTTCCAGTTCTGCCTTGTTCAAAGCCTCCTGGCAAGCGCTCCTTCGACACATTGCTTCCCTGACCTGCGCCATCAAGAGCTGGTGCATCGCATTTGCGCTTTCCACCTCTTTCTGGGCTGTCTGAAGCAGCTTCACTGCCTGATCTTTTCTGATAGTCTCTTTCCGTAGCGATTGTCGCTCCTGTTGGATATATGCGGCCTCGTGCATCCCTAGTGCTGGTAGCGGAGTTTCCTGCTTCGCTTTAGCGGCTATCCTGGATGCCTCCCCCAAAGCCAGCAGTGGCCTGTCGTCCTCTGAATCGCTCAAAGCCGCACGAGGCGGACTCTTGCAGGGCTGGCCAGTGCTGCGAATCCGGATAATCCTAGCATCCGTTTGGGGGACGGTTGTTTGTTGACGCTTGCCCATGACACGGCGGTACTTCTCTGCAGATCCAGCAGGTGCCCCCTCCTCCTCATGATCTTGGTCCTCGGGAGCCATCAAGCCGTTGCTGAGCACAGCGGCGCCCGTCTTCGCGAGGTGGTCCATAAACTGCCGCCATTCACAAAGCTGCACTTGCATTGTAACGACACTGAGTTGAGTGATCTGGGAGGACACCTGCTGCAGCACAAGCGGCAGCTTTGCGAAGTGTTTCTTCGCCATCGCTTCCACCTGCGGATCGTTTCAAGTTCTTTCCGGTTCGCTAAAAAGGAGATGGGTTCGCGCAGTATTATAAGAAGAACTCCATTCCAGAAGTTAGAAGTTCATAAAACATCATAAAATGTCTCTAACAAACTCGGCCTGGCTCAGCAGTCTCCAAAAGTCTAGGGCTGCTCGCCCTTGCGACTCGTTCGCTGCGCGCGTGGCTCTTCGGAGCGCGCAGCGCAGGTCCAGTGGGCAGTTGCCGTTAAAGAGTCGTTGGAGTGCCTTCAGTGCTCCCACTCCGACATCACAATTATTTGTCAGCAACTGCTCCTTGGGGTATGCAATATCGATGCTTACCATTAGCATCTTTGCCCAAGTTTCGCCTAAGCGATATCCAGCTTGGATCGCTCGTGAAATCTGCTCAAACTTCTCGAGGCTTGACAGACTATGGTCTCGCAGGATGGGCCACAGCTGTTCTGCAACCTCCAGCAAAGTCCGTGTCCTCTGGGCCACATTCTGGGCCAGGTTTTCATCATCGTCCTGGCAGAGACGTTCCGGGATGGCGAGGAAGGCGGAAGTCTGCAATGGCTGCCCAGTCTTCTTACGGTAGGAGAGCATGCTACGAGTAATCTTGCCACTTTGCTGGAAGTAGGACTGAGGGTCTTTCCAGAATTCGTGCCGTCGCATATGTGGTAGCTGAGCTTCTCGGAAGATCGTGCCACGGCAGTGCGCCCTGAACACGAACATAGCCAAGAATCGGCACTTCTCATCCCACTGCAGCTCTGGATTGTGATGGATGTTCTCCACGATAAACAGTTCATGGGCACCCAGAACGGTATGAAAGGGCATCCATTTCTCCTTCTTACCGAGGTTTGGCCGTGCCCATGCCTCGAAATGGGGCCATATCACGCGGGCCTGGTCCTGCAGCTCCAGTGCTCGTCCCATGCAGTGGTCAGCCTCCATGCGAAGCTGGCATTGCAAGAACTGGAAGAAGCGCTCCAACTCTCCTGCACTGACTGCATCGGGGGCCTTTGCATGCGCTGACATGGCCTTGGCCCTTTCATGGACTAATTGGACGCTTCCTACTCCAGAGAGTGAACAAGCTAAGCTGCTGCCTGTTGCGGCTGTGCTAGGCTAGGTATGTGCAACGAAAGCAAACAAACATCCCAAGCTGCGCTTGCATATCACATCCCCTTCCCTCCTTCTGGAAGCTGTTCCAGTCAGTGAGCCGAAAAGCGATTGGGTCAATCTAAACTTTGAGTGTGTCTGTGTCTGATTAGGCGCACCAAGGGCGGTCGGTCTGTTATCTATTCAAAGTACCCTCCCTCCAGCACGGCTGTCGATGTTTGAAGCCCTTGTGTTCAACCGCTCTGCTCTGTATAATTTAAACCAAGACCATGACCAACTGAAAACAGACCCCTACTCACAAGCGGGGAGGAAAGCCCAAAGCCTGCGCAAATATGCTCTCTTCAAACAACTGGCTTCCGAAGCCGCAGTACAAGGCTAGGCAGGCGGCGGAGGATAGTCCTCTGCTGCCACGGCCTGTCACATCTTGCTCGTGGGAGATCTTAGGGCTTTGAAGCGACTCGTCCAAGTTGAGTTCGAGGGGTTGCAGGATCGGTAGGCGTGACAAAACAGTCAACATCAAAGGCGAGCCAGTCTGTTGAATCCTCTGCATGTCGTAATGCAATGCATGCGGATTGGCACCACCCTGGTAAATCAGACCATCAAGCAACCAATGCCATCCGCATGGTGAAGCAGTGACCTGCTCTGCCTGCTCTTTCCTGTGTAAAAAAGGTGCCAGGCGAACGAAGTCTTGGGCATAGACGCACATTCCTCCCTATGCCGAAATCGCAAGAAGAGGCCTCGACGTCGGCATGCTCCTGGCGCAGGAGCAAGATGGCAAGACTTATAGACAAGTGCATACAGTAAGGTCCGAAATTGTACGAGTCCACACAGAGAAGTGAAATGTTAGCACAAAATCCTGAGCTGCTCACCGGCCGATGTCGGTGCATCTCAACAGCTCAGCTTAGAGGGTCAGCAACTGCGCATGAAACCCCAGAAAGCTTCTTTGTCGCCACCTAGGCCGCACGCAATGCAAGATCACTGTCGACCCCCCCGCCCCGTCCTCAGCACCCTAGATAGAGACTCAACCCAGTAGTTTCATGCTTGTGCATGTCCTCGGGAAGCTTGAAGAGCTCTTCGTGGTGGTCCACGGCCTCAAATGATGCTACTCAACCCTGCCCCACAAACTTGTCAATTGGGATCTTGCAGGTCTGGAATCAGGGCTCAGCTTCAAACGCGGACCACGTAGTAGTCACTACTGCTGAGGAGCATTGCAGTATCATGGATGTGCTGACTCATGGGGTCTTGGTCGAAAATTGATACCTGGCTTGTTCCGTCTCAGGGTTGAATTCTCGGACCGACGTTCAATGAATCCGTGCAAGAGATCTTGAGTTGCCGCCTCCTTGTTGAGAATGGCGCATGCAGCTTGACCAATCAGACCTGATACCTACGTATGTGTGCTGTCAGTTCAGCTCCTGTCAGTCCTATCATGTCGTGCACGCTACAGTCAGTAACTTCTCAGACAAAACAAAACACAGACTGCTTTGAGATAATGCTTACATGCGGTACTGTGTCGCGTTCCGATACCGACCATCATTGCAGTGATTTCAATGCTTCGCAACACGTACACGTTACACGATGATATAAAGGAACATGACGTGAGACCATATACATCCATATATATATATATGTGTGTGTTATACATGGATGTTCTGCACTTACGTTGCGAAAAGCACACGATGTGTGGATGTATGAATATGTGCATGAACCCTAGCCCCTCAACCCCTAAAGACCTCTGAAGCCAGAAACGCTGAACCCTGGAGGTCGATTTGTTCGCCGAGACCCAGGGCCATCTCGAAGGTGCGACGAAAGCTATCTTCGAAGGCATCGGCCTAGGAGAACAAGATTCCATCTTTGGGGTTTAGGGCTGCGGGGTTTTTAGGGGTTACGGCTTTAAGCTTTAGGTTTTAAGTATGGTGTTTAAGGCTTAGGGGTTGGGAGTAAGGGGTTTACGCTCTCACAACTCGGACTAGCCAGGCGAGGTTCATGGCACGAGGTCGGCATGAAACAGGAACCGAGAATCCCCTGCATTGCACAAACCCACTCACAGACCCAGCTCTAAGACCCTTACCGTAGAAAGGGGGGAAACTACACCAGCGTCTACATGGTGGACCCGGTCTTGCTCAAGCTGAAAACCAAGATCCAACACATATCAAGAAACAATCCGAGAGCAAACCCGGGGTAGTTCATCCTAGTATGCGTCGTACCGTTTCGAACGGCGCATTCTAGGGCTGTCCGCAAGGGCCATTCTTGATGTCAGCCCTGGCGCGAATCTCCAAGGTGTAGTCCACAAGCAGCTGGCCATCCTTGAAAACGTCAACCATGATGTCCTTCGACGCATCGCCCTGGCCGCTAGCGACGGTGACGTACTTGCTGTCCGAACTGTAATGCAAGAAGCCAGTTCCTCCAGGGACTGGGTTCTTGTCTGAGCGAGACTGGTACCTGTCAGCGTCGGAGAAGCCCGTCGTCTCAGAAGCCAGCTGCAAGGTCAAACGACCCTTCTTCGAGGCCTTACCCTTGTCGGTGATCGGGTCCTAGAACACATCACGGCTTTCACCATTGATTGTGATCTCTGCGCGCTTGAAAGCGCACTTGAAGGTGTCTCGGTTCAACTTCTGCAGCAAAGCTCCACCACTTCCAAAGCCAATATTGTCAGCAGCAATCCCTTCTTGCTTGAGCTTCTCAAGGATCTCGGGAATGGACCGCCAGTCGACACCGTCGCCCTGGATGACACGGATGTACGCAGCCAGCAGCTTATGTCCTGTCGGAGTCAGCGTCACATCTTCCTGGAAACTGCTCGAGAAGAATCTTCAGGATGGCAGTGCAAGTCTCTGCTGGATCACCACTGTCAGGACGCACGATCAGACGACCAAACTTGGTGTCGGTGATGCGGCCCTTGATGAGATCCTTGAGCTTGTCACCCCAGTAGTCTTTGCATGCACGCCAGATGTCGAAGGAGTCCGAGACGCAAGCCACCAGCCCTTCCGGATATGCTTCCAGCATGTTCCTCATCGCATCGACCTCACCGTCGACGCCCCAGGACGTAATGGTGGAGTGCTCCGAAGCTGGAATGGACCCACCGGCTGCCTTTTTCGCTCCATAGTAGTCCCTGGCACAGAGATCATGGCAGCAACGGTGTCAGTGCCAAGGAAGTTCACCAGGTGGCACATCCACCAATTGCCGCAGACTCAACGGAGGAAACTCCGCGGAAGCCGAAGTCATGCAGTTTGAAGCAGACGCCACTGGGGATCGTCCAGTCTGTGTTTCCCGTCTCCTCCAAGTGTTTGGCGATGAAGATCTTCTGAACTCGGCTTTGTGTGCAGACGGTCATCGGGCACCAAACCTGCACCAGCAACGTCTCCAAGAAGTTAGTCAGCCAGAAGCATTTGGGATCAGTGTTGACAAGGGTGAACAAAGCAGTCTTTGTGGGGATAACCATGCCTTCGGGGACGGCCTTGATGTGAACAGGCAGCCTTCCTCCATGCTCCTTCAAGATGTACTCCATCCCTCACGGTAGAACAGAGATTCGTCATCTCCGAAGTGCTGTTCGTACAGCTCTTCAGCCTCATCGATCTTCTCCTTGGTCACGACCTGGCCAAGCAAGTACCACTTGATGAAATACTGAAGGCCGAAAAAGACAACTTCGTCCATCCGTTCTCACAACCGCGACTTTCGAAATAACTGTAAACGTACTGTGTTCCAGGAGGGTACTGCTTCCAGTGGCTGACCTTGTAGCTGTCCGAGAGCAAGATGATATTCTCTGTCCAGGGAACGCACTCCATCAGCACCTCCTTGTCTGGGAGAAGATGCACGCAACTTGAGCACTTCAGAAAGCTTGAGCCGTAGCCATTAGGGTTCCGAGCCCTAAAACAAAAAGCTACACCTAACACTCTGTAACTCAAAAACCTCGTTGCTGTGTCGATCTCTCAGCACCCGACTGTTTGAAACATAAGGAACACATCATGACAAAATTGACTCAAAGTAAGCTCATGACTCATATTCGGGTCGGCATATCTGGCTTCTGACTTAGGTGGGGCAACACCCTTTTGGAACCTGATCATTTGCTGTCCTGAAACTCTTGCATGCGGGCCAATCTGAGGTCTGTCATTCTCATCGACCCCTATGCTCAGTGAGGAATGGAGAGGAGAACCGCTAGCTCTTCTGCGAACTAACGACAGCAAAAAAGGCACAACAATCACAACACACGGATGTCTCTATATCAGCCCGATTTCAGCAAGTACAAGAACACGGCTGAGCCTTCCGACGCCCAAGATCTCGCCTGTCTGTGGAGACGTCTCCCCTGACGGGATGGAAGAGGTCGTGTCAGAAAAGCTGAATTTTCCGTGGGAGTCTTGAAGGGTCTCAGCAACGAATGTCAGCATTGAAACTCACTCTCACTCTCGTTCTCTCTCTGTCTCTTTCTCTTCCCCCAACTCTGCTTTACTGTCATAGCGGACAGGAGGGTGTATCCGTTTGTGGCCTGAGCAGCTTAGCGGCCCTCTGAGCATGTGATGAAGGGCTAAAGGCAGAAAAGCAAGGACCGAGATCGTGTCACTGTGGTTTAGAAGGGGAAAGAACAACTGGAAATTGTATGACATTCGAGCCCACCAAAACACGTGCGGAAGAGCTGGAGACACACCAAGCCTAAGCATTTCACTTCTTCAACTTGAAACTGCAAACACTACCTCATTGGGAGCGACCCTGACCGCACATTCGGGTCGTAGCCCTGCGACAGAATAGTTACTGGCCGGCAATTCCTGCTGATTCATGAACTCCTACGGCTATAGGCCCGGGTTTTAGCGCGAGGAACCTGTCTGCAACAGCTTGCCTTTTTCCCACCTCTGTCCACTTCGACGGCGCCTCGCTCTGCTTCAACGTGCCCATTGCGGCAACGAGCTGCAACCCTCTGTACTCTGTACAAGGCACGTGAGGCGAGTTTGCATACAAGCAGGGCGGCTTCGAACTTCCGATGCCCTACACTTGAGCTGGCGCCCGAACCCCTTTTAACCCAGAGGTGTTGGAAGCCTCGAAGCTGACAGTAGAAACCTGGCTCTTCTCGTGTGTCTACTCAAGCTGGCCTTTGTTCTGCCATGATCAGGGGTTGAAACATGGACCAGAGTATCACTAAGCGTTTATGAGCTCATACACCCTGCCTAAGGACCTGGTGACTCTACCAGGCGCCATGGCACTAAAAAAAAGATTGATCGAACACGTTTCGTGCTTTTGGCAAGACATCAGGTGATAGGGTAAGAGTTCCTAAGCTGACTGATACGATCGATGCAAGTCCGGCACCTGTGCCAAGTATGTGGCTGTTGGAGCTTAGGGTCTGTATGGATCCGACGATGTTGATCATGGAAGCCCAATCATCCCAAAGCCCAAAGACTAAGCCCCATGTACACCCCCCCCCCCCCCCCGTTGCGACATTCACGGAAGCACGGGCAGTCTTACTGCCACAGCCCGGGAGTTTCCTCAGCCTCGGTCACGTTGGTACCTTCGGCATCTTTCTGGGCAAAGCCTGAGCTCCGTCAAAGCGGTTTGACCCTCGTTGGGTTGATGGTTCAAGGTTTGTGTTGGAGGCCTTGGAGTTGCGAATCCCGGCTTTGGCCAGCCCGGTTGTTGGCCCTGTATTCGAGTGCCGCCCATCATGGCATTGGCTCTCCACAGCTTCAATTCTCCAGCACCCCTGTTATGACCTCATCATTCCCTTCCGAACCCTGTGCCTGAACTACACCCGAAAGCCAGACCCCAAGCCTTAACTCAAACCCCGAACGAGACCCATGCAAAACCCTAGACCTAGCGCCTACGAAGTTTCCAGTCCACGTTTTGGCTGAGCTTCGGCGGCCCCAGGTCCGCCCAGGCCGCCCGAGCACCGGACCTGAGACCATGGGAATTCTTCAGACGTTCTGTGGGGTTGGCGGCTGCCTACAGAGGCAATTGCTACGATGCCGATCTCGGCGTAGTGGTGGTGGTAGTCGTCGTCGCAGGAGTGCTCTAGCTCATGGGTGGCACCCTACGCAGCGCCACAACAGACGCGTGTTATCCTTACTAGCAGGTCACTGACAAAACAAGTAGGGCACAGTAGGGCCATGACAACGAAACATCCCTAGTGGACGATCAAGGGTGGCAAGGTTTCAAGTGAAGCTCGAAAGGGTGTGTAATTACATGGAGGATGCGGTGCAGGCTAACGATTCCGCGGGTGTCGTGGCTCGACATTCGATTCTTGCTTGAAGTACACCTTTCATGGTAAACCAGCTGCTAGGAGCTTCCCTGAAGCCGGTAGATCTAGCCCCATACGAGACGGACCTTCAACAGCGGCAGGTGCACACGGCTCAGACTCCCAAGACTCCTCCGGCAGGGGCGGCTTGGTGCACCAGAAGAAGTTAGTAACAGTTAGTAAGCTAAAGCATAATCGGCATAATCTCTTTGTTCCATCTTCGTTACGAGGATATGGGTACAGGTTTCGACACTTTGACGTATGGGGCTCGGAGTTTCCAGGCATAAGTTTCACCAACCGGGTTCGATCTGCTCCGCGCTGTACACACGCACAAGCAGACGCAACAACTCCTGGAAGCTTCTGAAAATGCTGTGGATGTTTGCACATCCCCAATCTACTGAGCGGGCGCAGGGAGAGTCAGCACGTCGGACAAAAAGCACGTCACCACACCAAAGGATTCTTGGCTCAGGGCTTGAGGTTAAGGCTTCTTGTTGGATGCTCAGTCCCAAGAAAGCCCGAGCAGATTCTCTGCGACTACGGCCTATACTGCAGACTGAGAAGGCAGCCCTGTGAGCGCCTACTCTTTGACCCCCCGTCAAAAACTGCACCATCAAATCGTTCAAACCGGCATGTTTCCTACAACAGTTGAATGCGTCAACAGGGTCGGATGATCCTGGAAGCTACACCTGCTGGCAGCTCCGGCCTCAGATGGTTCCGACGCCGGGCTTCCTGTGGAGGGGGTTGCCGCCTGGACGAATGAGAGAGAACGGAACACAGGAAGCGACTGTCTTACAGCATGAGCGACATGGAAAGCCCTCAAATCCTAGAGTGGCCCAGAAAGAAGGGCTTGCCTTGTGTGGGTTTCGGGTTTAGGGCCTGGCTTTGAATGTGCAAGGTGTAGAGCTTTGGATTGCGAGGGTAGGGGAAGCAAGTGAGGTTCAGTCGCCTACAGGTATTGGGGAAGCCAGGGCGCGTCCAATCATGGGCCAGTATCTGACCCTGTGCATGAAGGATTTACCCCCGACTCACAGAGGTCTTGAACAAACGAGTCTCCGAAACCTTGGCTCCAGGTGCCCTTTCGAAACAATAAAGCTTCTTATCCCCGCCATCCGAAATCCCATCAACTTAGGCTGTACAGACAGATTTGTTGAGAACGCAGGCTCCTCGTTTAATGACCTTCTAGAACCTTACAGACGGCTTGTGCTTGTTGCCCCCGTCCGGCACAAGTGAATCAATCAACCAACCACCCAAACAACCACGCTATGTGCGTATGTGTGTATGCATTTATGTATGTGTATGTATGTATCTATATATATATATACACACACATATACATATGGTTCCACAGGGGCACCGCCAAGCAATAGCTTGCCTCTGTGCTTGAGGAGGAGGGCTGACCCTGAAGCTCCGCCTGTCGAGGTCACTTTCCGGAGCTGTGAGCTGATAATTGCAGAATATATTTGGTCGGAGTGACTGTTCGGTGTAGATCTGAATGCAATTTTTGCGACAGACCCATGCTTGTATATATATATATACATGTGTGTGTACACACTCATATACATGTATCTTTCTACGGATATTTGAACCATATAAACGAAGTTCTCGCTGCAATGGGGTTCCGGTGCATGAAAGATCACACATATGCGCAAATATTCTAGCGGACATTCAGCATCTTTTTGGCCTGACCTAGGACCTAGACACCACCCTTTAAAACAAGCCTTCATGTTGTTCAAGAGTTTCGAGGATTTCAGTCCGGCCTCATCGTCTGGAACATGGTATATAAATAATATACAATATGGTCTAATACTATATATCTATATCTACATCTATATCTCTATCTATCTATCTATGTATGTATGTATGTATGTATGTATGTATGTATGTATGTATGTATGTATGTAGTTGTGCCGACACTTGGCCCACAGCACTGCGTGCCGACACCACCTTCAGGCTGCCGGCTTTCACTGCCCAGCCGAGCCCGGGCAGGGCAGCGTTTGGGCAGAGGACCCTGGAGCCTCCCAGGCGCCTGCTCTCCAGGCCCAAGGTCCTGCACAGCCATTTTGGAATGCCACTTGGTACGACGAGGAAGACAGACCGATCGCGGAGAGCCTTGATTGTTTTGCCCATGTGGCTCAGGACCCGTCAGTCACAGAGGCTGAGCTGTGGCAGCGTGTTCGTACCGCTTTTGCGTGTGTCTGTGCGTCCACACCTCGTCTTCGCCTCACGGCATCTGTTCTCCTACAGAATCTGTCGGATACCACGGCGGGCAACGACTCCATCACTGCCCGTCTGCAGAAGATCTTAGAGTGGGTTGTCAGTGCTGACTTAGTCGAATGGCTTGTGCCCACCCCTGACTGTGGTGAAGCAGAACTGTGTACCTTCAAGGATAGCGAGCTCATCCTCAGTGCCTTGGAGATTGCTGATCTCCGCCTGGGGGAGGTCGATCGGAGCTTGAGTTCTCGCATCTCCATTCTTGTTGGCCCGGATTCTTGGTGCGCACAGTTGGAGACGACCGATCCCAATTCTGTCTCCTTTTGTTCTCTGAATGCCTAGCTCTTCTGGCAGAAGGTTCCACACCTCCCTTCTTTGAGGCTCCCTACGAGGATGTTGCCTTCTCGATCTGCCTTGGAGATTGGGTTGGATTTGCCCAGCCTCCCAGCATTTCCCCTCCCAAATCCTACCGGATGGCCTTGGACTTCGAGGCGCTTGGAGCGCTTGGAGGAGACCTCCTTCGCTTCGCCCTGCACCTGTGGTGTTGTGGCGTGCCGGCTCGTGTCCTTTACAAGCCTGCTGCTCACTCGGCTGTCTCGCCCCTTCCCGAGATCCGGTGCTTGAGACGGCGAGCTGCAGAAGCTTTTTATTTTCTGGAGTTTCCGAACTCCTTCTGGTAGGTCAACTCGGTTTCACTTAATTACTGCATGCCAAAGGGGCTGCAACCCGACGGAGTCTGTGCCCTAAAGACGTGAAAAAAAGACGTGATGTATGTATGTATGTATGTATGTATGTATGTACGTATGTATGTATGTATGTATGTATATATACATATATATATATATGTCCAGGAGTTAAAGTCACTGAGACGCAGGGCTAGGGAGTTTCAGGAATTCGGTGAGTTTCAGGGTCCGGCCGGGGCATTTTTGGCTTTATCTCCAAAACAGATTGGCCGTCTTAGGCGTGGCATTTGGGATCCGTTTTGGTTTCCTGACAGGCTGGAATTGCTACATGCACCAAGGGCCTTCGGTTTAAATCAACCTTGGGATTGGTGGAATGCAGCATTATGTGAAGCTCTGGGACATCAACATGTTCGATGGTAGGACATCCCCCCGATGACACTTGGACTCAGCTTTTAATTTTATCTGTCCCTTCATGCAACGGATCCGTGGCTTCCTTTCTCAACGAACCTGGGCAACATCCATGTCCCATCGGCACAAGGTGTCTCCGTAAGCCTCAATAACCTCAGACCAGAGTAAATCCTAATTCATTAAGGGCTTGAGCCCACTGTCTCTGGCCTCATCTTCGCTGTCTGAAACTCAATCATCCGTACACTATTCCTTGAATACGGGATTCTATCTCAAATCTTACAATCTACCGCAAAATGGCATCTGGACTATGTAATTATAGCCTCCTCCCCCCTCCCTCCTTTTTGCGTGCTGTCGGCCTGCTTGTCGTCCTCCTCGGCTGCCTTCTTCTCTGCCTTCTTCTTCGCTATCCACTCCACTTGCTCTCCTTGGTTGGAAGCGCCTAAGCCCTGCACGTGCAGTTGCAGGGAACTCAACCAACTCTCCCTCAGCTTCCGGTGCTGCAGGTGCCATGTTGTTGCTTTGGGATTTACGATTCACTGAATTGATTTCTTCTCCGCTCCCGAAAGTTCCAGGGGTTTGTTTGGCTTTGACCTCCAGGTTTCAAGGTTGTTTTCACGTGTTTGCGGCTTCCTAAGGCGTCGGTCGTGGGAACTCCACGATCCAAAGACGGCTCGGATCAACATAGTACAGCGTGGCTAGACTTTGACTGATATCGCATGCTGTTCTTGTGCTTTCAAGGAGTTTCCCCTACACGGATCTCCAACTTCAAACCCGAAACATCTCCCAAGCCTTGTGGTACACATCCCAAAGCAAATCCTCAAACCGTAGCAAGGTAAGCAGAATCCCATCACTCGAACACCTTCCGAGTCGCTCGCTTGATCTAGGACCCACTGTGGCGCTGCCTTGACGACCTTGTTGGCCTGATCGATGAATGGGTTTAAAACATCTGAATCTTAAACGAAGGGTTGTTTGCAGCAGGATCTTGGCATCAATGAGTCGGGATCGGAAACATGAGAGATAAAGGCGAGACAGAAAGAACGTCCACACGAGGACACCCCGAATACACAATCCTCTAAGGTGTATACACTGACTAATGTCCGAGAATATGAACCGTGCCAGTTTTGAGACGGCTTAGCGTATTTGCACGGCTTCTGGTGTCTTCCGTTTTACTAGGAATAATCAGGATCTAGAAGGTCTGGCTGTTATGGTCTGGTGCTCCGGACTCATGGACGTTGGGGTACCAGGGGGTGCTTACGGCCTCAGGTTTCACCGCCTGCGGCTTGTGGGCTCCGGGGGTTTAGGGTTCGAAGTTCGAAGAGTTTTCAACGGGAGCCCTCGCCACAGCAACCTGTCCGAAAGATCCGAGTAGCGTTTGGTGTTTGGAGCTACTGCTTTAGGCTTCATGTGTTACGGAAGACGTGGGAGGACTTTCCTGGCTGCCTTGCCTGAAAGCCAAGTCGAACAGTGTGCCGTTCGCCTACCCGAATCAGCTCCGAAGCGAGCCCGTGAAAACCTGGAACCATGCTGAAATCCAATGTAACACGATCTTCTGCCAGGCAACCAGCGCCCCATGCTTGTCGCCAATGCGCTGCAGTCGTGCCAGATTGCGCTGGGCTCGCTCCAGCTCCACCTCTCTGCAGAATTCCGAACGACTGGAAAATAGAGGAGTTAGCTTCTGGGTTTAAGTCTGATTGCTCATGCTGGCGCTACGGGTGCTGCTACTACCATCATAACTAAAAGTCAACTAAGCCTAAAGGCGACCACAACAAAATGACAACGCCGACAACGAACATTGGCATTGGTCTACAACACGTCAGTAGCAGAAGCTGGGTCAGTAGTCATCATCACTAAGTGTTACAGAAACGAAGGCAGGAGGCCAGAAAATGCAAGGCTCAACTCAAGAAAGGTAAGTATAGTACCTATAGTAAAGGCACCCTNNCCCCCCCCCCCCCCCCCCCCCACTTACGCAGGCCGCCTGGTTTGAAGCCGCCCGCAGCTCGTCCATGGCATCAATCCTCATAGAAGTTGCTGACACTCCGATGTGTAGAACAGAAGCTCTGAGATTTCGGAGAGCTGAGCTCCATTCGGCGCAGGAACTAGTCTTTTGTGTTATAGAGTTTCCAAATAGGGTTGACGCCGAAGGATGCAGCAGAAACAACAAGAGGATGACCCTAGCTTCAACAGAACTGAGAGCCTCCTGCGCTGC
Organism: Symbiodinium necroappetens; assembly: GCA_905231915.1. Taxonomy (NCBI): domain Eukaryota; class Dinophyceae; order Suessiales; family Symbiodiniaceae; genus Symbiodinium; species Symbiodinium necroappetens. Next base: position 30,132 of record CAJNJA010031252.1, read on the forward strand.
GAAGATGCCCGTTTTAACCGGCCGTAGCCCTCGCGAAAGAGTGTGTGGAAACAGATTGACCCAGTCCGCCCAATCCAACTCATAGACAAGAATCGCTTGCTGGGGCTTCATGAGCCTTGCTGCGACCGCCTCAGCAGCGTCACAGCCGTACCAATAGACATGGCCGGGTTTTTGGTGGCCGTCTATGCTGTCTCAAGATCACCCCCAAGCATTGAGCCTTTGACAGCCGACGTGTTGGCCCAACCCAGCATATTCAGGAACTTAGCAGAACCTCTCCGAGGAGAGGCTTTAGGAGTGAAGCGGCTCCAAGGTCTTGGGGATGAAGTTCTGATATGGAAAATGCCATGCAAGGCTCACACTACAGGTGTTCGCCCAGTCACCCTCTACAGTCTTCTTGGAATGGGATGCCGGAAGCTTCAGAAGTGGAGTTTTAGCCAAATGCACCTCGGATGAGCGATCCACGGCCGACTTCTCCTGCCGACGAAGGTCGCCAGCCTGAATCTGAAACCGAGGAGGCTGTGCCGATTCATCGAACTTGGAGCCTTCAAACTCATGGTTTCAGGATTCCGTTGATTCGCAACTATCGGCCGAGCGAGCTTATTCGAGCTTATCGAATGGGAACTCGGAGATCGTAAGTAAATCGAAACTGGCAACAGATCCAATCTGCGAACACAGTGCGTGGTGCTTCTAAAGCTGCTTGACACTCACTGGCCGTTCCTTCAAAGGCCCAACCGCAGAATTCACTAACTCCTCCCACGTCCGCCTGGCGCTGCTTCTCCAATGTGCGCAGTCGGTCCTCTTCCTGAACCTCAGTCCGACAGATATCTTCCCAAGTAGCGAGCGGCAGTTTGTGTGTGTACATATCTGTTTGTGCAGTTCTACATGTACATATGTATATACACACACATATATGCGTAGGTGCATTCCAAACTCTACATGTTCGTTCATCAGAGCCACAGCCTCTAGGGACTCTATGTCGCATCTGGCTACATGATTTTGGCTTTGGCTTCATGTTGCTTTCAACTCTTAAAAGGGCAACATGTGGGATCCACCCTGAGTCGCAGCTTGTGTGTCCACAAAGCCGGAGACCACGAACAACGCGAAATAGTCATCTCAGGTTAAGCTGATGAGCGGAAACTGTCGCATTGTTGCGCATGTTCTTGGTTCCGTTCTGTTGTGGACCAGTGGCTTCGATCCTCATGATGTCAGCAGAATACGACAGCCAACAGACTGTCGCGGACAAGGCCGCTTCAGCTTCCAGACCGATTTCTGCTTGAATGAAACTGGGTTCGGGCTGAACTTGTCGTACGTCTCCCCGGATTTAGTGTTTCTCGACCAATGCTGTTCAACCATGATTACCTTATGTTTTCGGCAGTGCTCTAAAAGCACGTATTGTTGACCTGGAACTTCAACCCGATAGTAGGCATTAATTAGCACCCATGGTATGAAGTACTACGCTCCCAGCACGACTGCTCAGGCAGCAGCGAGGAAGTCCGGCCACTTGTCGATGCGCTGGTGGTCTTCCATAGCCCCAGTACTATCCTCAAACGTCAAGCGACTAGAAATGAAGGCGTCAGCTACATACTCAGAACCTTAAGCCGGATTTTTGAACCTGCTGAGGAATATCCCGGGAACCGGATTCGGGCTCAAGGGCATGTGGGGCTCGGAGTCTAGGGCGGAAGTCTTGGCAGTTGAGAGATCCTCAGGCCAAGGCTACGTAAGCCTTGTGGTCAAAGTGACACGTCATGTGCTCCTCATACCCAAGACTCATCAAGGGTCACAGAAACCAGGCACGAGGCCGTTTCCAGCGAGCAGTGAGACGAAAAACAAGATGCAAAGATTGGAGTGTGCTAAGGGTATACCAAGGAGGCAAGCCTGAGTTTTGCGGAGCACCAAACCACCAGAACAAGAAGAAGAAGACGCCATTACTCGCTATATGCTTGCACCGACTATGACTGACTATTCCGCCCCAGCCAAGCCAACATCGACAACCACCCAACTATCACCACCCCACCCCCCCCAGCCGACCATGGGTTACTTCGGCTTCCACCCATACCTTAATGGATGTCTGACCCTATCCCCAATCCCCGCACCAGAATCTCGAGGCATGTATCGATGTGCTTCACGGAATGACCCGCAAGTACCAACTCCTCAGCAATGACCTGTCAAGAGCGGCATGAAACGAAGCTGGCTTCGCATGTGCGGGTTGGGGTGTTCTCTACTTTCGGCCACCGAAGATCCTTCTGACAAGGCGGAATGGGGATGCTTAGGGTCTTAGTTGTAAGGTTGAAGGGGTAAGGTGCAGGAGCTTTGGTGTGTGGGGGGGGGGGGGGTTAGGAGCCCGTAAATATCAAACCTTCAAGTCACTAGTTATTAGGTTTCTTTGTTGAGCCCCACCCCGTCCCAGCCTGTCGGTGGTCATGCTTCCAGTTGGGGTCGAAGCCTAGGAAGCCTGGGCGTCTTTGGCGGCTCCATCGGAGGTGTTCATTACTTTCGCAGCCACTGTGGTAGTTTCATCAGTATGGGCTCGTCATTGTCTCTAGCACCCGGTTTACCCCGTGAAGGACGTGCTGACAAGTCAGTCGATCGCTTTGAACCTTTGAACATCAACAACTTCCGACTTTCAAGAAGATAGGAAAGGCTGGTCCCAGTGCAAAGTCACAACCTCACCTGGCTCTGTAGCCGAAGGCCTACACCTGGAATCCTGGCCTCGGCCTCAAATGCTTGCGAAGAACCTCCCCAAGAGCGAAGAATGCCGCAGGAACACCCGTGAACGGATGGGGTCAGCAAACCTCCAACCTAGCGGGTAAAGTAAGGGCCCTGTAAGGCGAACTAGAAGACATCACATGATGGGCATCCGTCGAATGATGTGTGTGTGTGTGTTCTCGGACAATGTTATTTGCATATTTAGGGCGAGTCGTACTTAGAGGAGCAGCCGTCTTATGAGCTCGTGGGCTGGCCCCTCGTGAACATCAGCAGCTTCTCTGCCCAGCCACACGTCCTCCCGCGCTTCGCATGCCAAGCCAACTCGATGAGAGCGTGCTGCGCCTGGCTGCTGACATGACTTCACAGATTCAAGGCTTACGCTTGATGGGAAATGAGTGTTTGTACATGAGGCAACCCAAACTGTCGAAAGACGCGAGGTCCTGAACGCACCTAATCCAAGGCGCAGAAGGGAGCGAATCTTTAATTGGAGCAAACCTAACTGTGGGCGACTACGTTCAAACGTTTACATTCACGGTTCAAACTGCCTTGCTCGATCCCTAGAGCTACGGGCCGGTGCATTCCTCGGCCAGAACTTGTGACTTGAATCCTGTTCAGCTACCCCAAGTATGCGGCGGCTTCGCAGAATCTCAACTCTTTATCCAGCACGAACTCTTCCAACATCCTGCAACTGTTGATGCCAAAAAAAATTCTGCTCGTCCCCAGAAGACCTTGGCAATATCATGATCCGTTGTGATGACTGACTGGTGTTGGTAGTCTATTGCCAAGGGAAACCCCTCTTTGCCCTGAACGCGGCCTCATCTGTCTTCACGTGCTTCAGGATGCCATATGCAGATTCTCGGCCAAGTGCCACCTGGAGCTGTGTATTCGCTGTCAGCGCTTGGCTTCGGCTTCCGGGTTCTTGTGCTTTGATGCGCTTCGTTGTTGAGGGTTGCCTAGCCAAAGTTGAGGGTTGAAGCTGCCCTGTTCCGGGCTTGGGGTTTAGGCTGGACTTCGGTTCTTGTTATTTCCGGCTTCGGGTTGTCCGGTGCCGTGCGTTGAAGCCGTGCGTTGAACATGGTGAAAAGCTTGATATGTGAGCTTCTGGCACATGCAGTTTTGAAAGACAACGAAATGCAAACTTGATAGGTAACTCAAGCAGACAACCGCGAGTGAAGACTACACAGCAGCGTGTTCTGCGGCATGCGCTTTGAGGCCTTCAACAACATCATGGTCGAGAATGCAATCGCCGGGCTCAGGTTTAGTTTAGCGGCGTTTGCCGTTGCATTCCTCTTTTGAGAGAATCTCTACAGAAAGGAGTGCAGCTTTGCAAACCAAGCTTGTCGGACATCGTCGAGAATCAAATTCGTAGGGTTGGTGGCTGCAGTTGAATAGGCCATGCTCTAGATTGCTCTAGAAACTATCTATGACTCACTCAAACCCGTTCGCGAGGCCGCGCGGCATGCTTGTAGGCAATGCCCCGGACCCGGCAGCTGGATTTCAGCGCTCGGACAGCGAAGTGTGGCTGGGGTGAATGCACCTGCATTTGGGTCATGTGTCTTTGGGGTTTGCGCCGTTGGGGTTGCAGGGGCTTTTCGGGGCGGGATCGCTGCTTCAGTTTGACCGCGACTACATGGTGCACGAAAACGATAAGGATGGATCAGCGGAACAAGCTCTGTTGTGCCACTGCTTCTCGTCTCCGTTGCAGAGCACACATACAAACGACTCTAGTGCTTGATGTGGCTTCGTTTCTACAAGTTGGCATGTACACGCATATGCGATAAGTGCTTCCCTCTCGCTCAACGGTCTGTTCATTCCAGCCTTTTTTCTATTCTGTTCAAGCCTAGCCTGCTGTTCTGCTTTGGTTTCTGCTCTACAGCATGATATATACATGTATAATCTTCAAAAGCATACACAATCAGCTAGCAAAACAGAACCTAGCACAACATGACACAGTACAACATGACACAGGTGGAAGATAACAGACATCAACAGACTAGACTAGAACAGAATTGAACAGACTAGAACAGAGTAAAAACGAATGAGCATGGAATGTCATATCATGTTTTGCCAGGTGTTATCATGCAACACAGCAGACCCTATCTAATAATGTCACTTCTCATCAGCGAGAATTGGTGAAGCAACACATGACAATACAGTGTTTCAGCACACACATATACAGTTACAGGGGCACCACATGCATACAGGCCACATGTGAAGTGAATCTGTGAACATCCATCGGACACATGTGGGTCGCCGCTTGGTGCTATACCATGCGTCGGGTTGAAACAAAGATTCAGCAGAAGCCTCTCCCCGGTGGTCGCTGGCCCTGAAGTCGTAGAGAACCTGGAAAGGCTGCTACCCCCACCAGCCACGAAGGGGGGCCGAACGAAGTCCCGATGCCCTCAAATTCTGAACAGTGCGAGCAGGAAGGCACGGTGCCTTCGGTTTTTGAAGCACTAGGGTGACCTGCCGTGTAGAAGATTAGCAATGGGCAAGCTGCCACGGAAGCACTGTTGGTGTCTCGACCATACAGAAAGGGCTTTATGCACTTCTCCAGGTTTTGGCGTTGACACTGGGAATCTGTCAGGTTCGGCGAGGTAGCTGCAGCAACTTTGAGGCTGCCCGGGAAACAAAACTAACTAGGATGGCAGGACTTTAGAGTCTGGCTTTGACGTCGGTACGTTTGCATCCTTCGCCGGGAAGCTTTGATGGAGCTCACCTGGAGCAGCTCATAGAAGCTCTTCTCACTTAGCTGGCCATGGCCAAGCGAGTAGCACGTGACCTGCAAGAAAGGCACTTGGGATTGAAGCAGTTTATATTTAAGGAAAAAATTCGTCCCATAACTACTTAGCAAAATTTGGAGTCTTTACTGCAATAAGAGGCTGAACCGACGTATCAGGATCCTCACTCAGAGGAGTCTCTTTCAGGCCCGACATGCCTTACAACTTCTGACCGCAGCCAGATGGCCCCACCTACGATGCACGTTCTTTGAGTGCACATGTATGTACCGGAGCAAATACCCGTACTTACGAGCGTGCATATGTAGAAATACTTAGGTCATTACAAGGTTGCATTTAGATTTCTTGCTCGCTCGTTCGCTCTCTCCCTATGTTTCGGCTTGTTCGTTTGTATCAGCGTTACCGCTTATTTAGAGTCTTAGAGTTTAGATTCGTGCATGCAGTTACATATATGCAAATCCGCTTCCGCCGATCTTGTGACGATCTTTGTTGCCAATAGCCCATGAAAGAGTGTAGAAGGACTGCCGACCAAAGATCAAAACAAAAAAACTCTGGAGAAACTTAGGGCTCGCCTCTCAAGCAACCGATTGGAGTAGTGGTGGCTCTCCGGAGTGTCGGGTTTAGAGTTGAGACTGATATGCTTGGGCGCTAGCGCTGGGATGGAGGCCTAGCGGAAAGGATATGTACATGTCACATGTCCGTCCAATGGCTGCCGGTAGGAATGCAACACCGACATGTGAACCTTTCCTCAATTCTAAGCCCCTGGGCAAAAAGTCACGAATCTAGCCATTTGCCAAATCTTGGGTGCGCCTTCTCCATGGTCTGCAATGAAAGATTTTCCCGAGCGAAGTTCGACTGCATGAGATCACCTGGACAGGTCATGTCACATGCGGTTTCCACACGATGGTGCTTACAATCCGAATTAGGGATGGACGCGCAGCACCCTTGGAAGTGATAATTGGGTCCAAATCGCCCTCCTGCTCACAAGAAACCCTTGGTGGATTTAAGGCATACCCATGAGACCTGAATGAAAAAACAGCGGCAGTTTGTGCGATGCGATAGCCTTTGCCATGCCATTTCTCCGCATCATCACGCTTCATCTGCTGCTCGTACTCTTCAAACTGCTGTGCCAGGAGGAAAGTCTTGTCATCACCGCCAGCATTCCTTATCCAAGTCTCCGAGCTCAGGACATGACATGAAGACGCATGTTCAGACTCAGCCGTGTGTTAAAACTGGTTCCTGTGCTTTTGCTCTGCGCGGCCTGTCTGTAGGGCCCAAAGACTGTGTGACCAACTGTCGAGGTACCTACGCTTCAAGGGCTTTCAGGGATACGAACTCAAGATCGAGAGTCTCTTCCTCCTCCATCTGCGCAGCAATAGCGGCATCCATGTCTTCGACATGCATGTCGCCTTAGATGCACAGACATCCACATCTTACAGGGCATGTTAACTCGCCGTCAAACACAACAAACTGTCTCTCTCCTCTCGTCGTGTCACCAGGGCGAGCAACAGGAGACAAATATCTCCGATTCAAAATTTGTCTACATAAAACAATAACAAGTATTACTATGTGCACACTTGGAGTCTAGGAGGTTAGTCAACTGATATGACTTCATCATCACTTCACCACCAGCAGAAGGTTAAGATTCGGTCTGGATACAACTGAGCTTTCCAACTCAAAACGTCTCAGCCGAACACATCTCCAAACAAGCAACTTGAATCACAAGCTTGAACCCTAAACAACTTGAACAGTCCTGACCCGCATAGCGTGACACGGCACAGCAAGCTCCAGCAGCAAAGGGCAGCAAACTCTCGTCTTCGAACTGCAGTTTCAGAGCCAGCGTCTCATCCTGTGCGGATTTTCAGGCAGGGTTGTTCAGAAACTACGAGGGCGTTGAGAATTGAGTTGAGGGTGAGGGCCTGGGTCTTAATGGTGTAGAGTGACAGCGGAACAACAGCCGGCCGCAATTGGCAAAGCGCGCCTGAAAAAAAACACACACACACACACAAAAAAAAAAAAGAAACATGTTCATTGAGCTTCGGTTCCAAGCACTGAAAATCTGGATGCTGCCTTGAATTCTACTGCTATTCACAGGAACTTAACCCGCCTCAAAGTCAGTGTTTTGCGTAGCAGGAGGAGGAGGAGGAAAATGGCCCACAGGCGTTACTGCGGCCGCCAAACCCCTCCCCCCAAGCAGCACAAATCCGGGAAAAGTCTGAAACAATACCCCGAAAGCCCGAGTGAGGAAGATGCGTGACGAGTGAGACGAGCACCAGGGGCCGCTTAAAGGTGGAGAAGAGCGGAACTAGCTAGCTCGATGGGACAGCTCGATGTATCTCCTGTCACCTAGTGCTACGGAGTGATACATACACACGGGTAGCGATTGGAGTAGGCGACAGGGGCGAAATACAACCAAACGGGACAAAATACAACCGCACGGGGGAAAACGCAACTGAACCACTATTGTGGGCTCTCCCAAACAGGAGAATTACAACTGGCTATTCCGCTGGCTTTATAAGTTTGGACATGCTCTGCACAAAACCCATGGTACAGCCATAAGGTTCCAGTACCAAAGCTGGATAATGGTGCTTGTGATTGGTCCCTTTTCTTTGCGCCCTAGCACGAATGAGGACTGAAGATGTTTATGGTGCGAAAGGCATGTAGGCAATACTTAACATTATTTTCTTCGGTTTGTATGCTTTCCGTCATGTAGGTGCGAAAGGCATGTAGGCAGTACTTAACATGAATCTTTTGAATTGTTTGCTTTCGGTCATGTAGATGCGAAAGGCATGTAAGCAATACTTACCATGATTTTGTCGGAGTTCGGTTTTAAGCTTTCCGCCATGTAGGTGCGAAGGGCATGTAGGCAATACTTAACATGATTATTTCGGTTTGTATGCTTTCGGTCATGTAAGTGCGAAAGGCATGTAAGCAATACTTAACATGAATAGTTCGGTTTGTATGCTTTCTGTCATGTAGGTGCCAAAGGCATGTAGGCAATCCCGAAAACCCCTTCCAGCCTTACATCTAAAATACAGCCCCAAAGGCCCCTTTACATCGCCAAGAAAGCCCCAAAGACCCCTTACATCTCAAATAAAGCCCCAATGACCCTTTACATCTCAAACAAACCCCCCCAAGACCCCCAGTTGTATTATCACCCATCTGGTTGATTGTTCCCCCATCTGAACCAACTTCTAAAGATTTCAGATTTATTTTACCCATCTGGTTGTATTTTTCCCCATCTAGTTGTAATTCAATTCGGATGTACGTGTTAATGCTTTCTTGTTCCGACAACTTCCTGATCTGCCGAACGGATGTCTACTGGATACCCATGCCAACACAAGTTGTGGCTTCCCAGGCACACGTACAGGAAACGGGTCATGGGCGACGATGGATGGCAAGACTGGTTTCACGGGACCCTCGCCATGTTTCACACATGTGCCGTCTACCCCACTGACCTCAACCAAGCACACAAGGAGTGCTACACCAAGACACGCTTTGCCAAATAAGTCCATGGAATGGTAACGACCAAATTCGCAAGACGCCGCACGGAAACGCAAAAATACGGTCTGCAACTGTGAACAAATATCTTTGTGAGTTGAGGTGTTGGTCAAACAAATGTTTTTCTTAATAATAACTTTATGATTTCGATATGGTTTCAATATGGTTGGCCATTTATGAAGCTGGAAAGTAGTTCCTGGCAGACTATGGTTCCATTATGATTTGACTATGATTTCTTCGTCTGCCTGCTCCCTGGACAAGCCGCGAATAATTAAAATATTCATGATTCAATCGTATCGTCATTCCAGTTCCATTACAATTTGATTGGGGTTCCTTAGTTATTCGGAAACCGCAAACTTTTCATAACATTTCCAAAAAAAATCCATATATTTTTGTTACATTTTCATTTCATAATTTGTCCATAGTTAGAAACATAGTCAAATCATAGTAGAATCATATTTAAAGGATATCATAAAAAGTTCATAAATGCGAACCATATCCGAATCACAAACAAAATAACAGTAAGTATCAACATGATGTTTTTGTTAGCCGCAGCTCCCGATCGTACATGTTCCTTTGCACTTCGAGGAAGCCGCAAGCTCAAGACCAAAAACGCGCGATCCATACATCTATACAGCTTATAAGCACTGTATGTTGAATATGTAACCAATAATCGTAACCCCCTTATCGTCACTCTGTTATAATATCGTAGTTCGAGCCACTCTCGACTGCATAGCCCAAAATCACCCTTCGGACCCTGTTTTTAGTCTCTTCGCCTGAAAACTCCTGAGCAGGTTTGGAAGCATCAGCCAAGTTGAGGCTTAAGGGTCCTCGCCACAAAGGCGCTCGAATTCCACTCTCGCAGCCTCCTAAGCCCGGGCCCGGTAAGTAAAGTCAAAACCGTACGACTGAGAGACTGTCAAGTATCAAGAACTGTCAACCCGAAACCCTTCGACCTTCAAAGTCCTTTCGGCCCCTAATATAGCCTAAAGTCATGAATCCTAAACCCGTTTTTTGCATCCGGGCTTGGGGCCTAAACCCTCCAAACCCAAGAACCCTACAGGCCCTACAGTAAGCCCCCTCAGAGCCCTACAAAGCCCAAAGCCCTCGACGACCTCCGCCGTGCTTGGACCTCGCTTGGCCCAGCGAGCACCGCGCAGCAAGGGACCCGAAGAGCTCGAAGGCACAGCCTGGGAGGCCCCCCAAAAACCGAGGCCTTTCTTAATTTGACGAAGGTTCTTTTTAGGGTTCATCTACGTGGATTAGACTCTAGACTAGAGGGTTATGGTGCATATAATCGTACAATTGGATGTAGGACCCCTTCGGCATAGCGTGCTTGGGTTCAAACCTTGCGTGAGGGCTCCCTTTGGCAGGGTGCAGGGTTTCATGTTCAAGCGTTCTTGTGTGCTGCTTCATTCTGGACTAGAGGCCCGGATTTTTAGGATCCAGGCAAATCTCGCTTATTTTGATTGCACGCTTAACCTTTCAACTCTCTCTCTCTCTCTCTCTCTGGATCTCTCACTTCCGGGATTTGTATCTGGCATCCACCTGCAGGCAGCTGAAGAGCTACCGGTGCAGATAGGCTTCAAGTGCTTGCAGCTAACAGTGCAACGCCTGGAACCAGGCAAACTCTCACCCGGCTCTCGCAGACAAGTCTTTCGAGACATGGCTCATTGCTGGTCTTCTGCTGCAATGCATCCGACTGGAGCCCATTGTCACGATAAGGCGGTTCATACTCAGGCATATATGCCGCTACAGCACAAACAAATCAATGGTGCGCTAAATGTGCGTGACCCTAAATGCAGTCACGACTGTCTCTAGCCCAGGGGAGAATGAAGCATGCCTCGCCTCCTCCTGGTCATTCTGCAGAGCCGCCTGCGAATTTCGAACGGCGAAACATTTTGAACTTAGAGGCGCTAAGCCGGGGCTTCGAATGCCGTCATCGCAACAGAAACGCAAAAACAATCGCAACAGAAACCCAAAACAATTTCGTCTTTCGAGCCAAACATGTCACGAGATTCCTGTCAAGCAGCGGCTGTAAAGAATCAGGATAAAGGTTCGAGACTCATTTCCCTGACATTTCTCTCTAGTGCTTTGTGAGGACGACTGCGGTACTATGCTCTACCCGTACTGGGATGTCACAGACTACTATTTTATTTGATTTTCAGGCCCAGTTACACATTTAAAGCAATAGGCCTGGGAACTCTCAGCCGGCGGTTGGCCCCAGGCCACAAACTATTGAAGCACCGAAGCTTAGGGTTGACATTCTGGGTTGTCTTTGTTTACTGGTGGGATGTTTGTAGGCGATCTAGTTGCTAGGCTTCAACTTTATGTTCTCGCAACCTGAAAGCCTCGAAAGTACCGTCCATGGCCTGGGCACTTCCGGAAATCTGATCCAGATCAAGGTCCGCTGCTCCCGAGAGAAGGAGAAGCTCGGCAGCCTCTTCAAGACCCAGAATAAGGCTTTGGGTGGTTTGGATAATCGACTTTCGGGTTTCGAGTGCAGGACTAAAGGGGGCTTGAGCTTTAGGAGTTGAAGTTTAGGGCGTGCTAAGGCTGTGACCGCACGCAGTGAAGCACAAGGGACGAATCGAACTTCGTTAGAATGGTGCGATCCGTTGCTTCAGTGGGGCTTTACATCGGTGTCTTAAGCCTGAGGGTTTGGACACATACTGCCCGCAAGGGTGTAAGTCACATCCTATGCCAGGGCATCAGGTCCAACGAGTTTTGAGATATGGTTCTAGCAGCTTCCCATGTCCAAGTGCTTCCGGAGCACGAACCTGATATGCAAAGCCGATTGCAAAGTTAGGACAACATATGCGTCACCTACCAGGTTTGAGGTTCAGAGGTTCAAGACATCGACAGGGAACCCTGCGTGAAGTTGGTTCTGTCCTCTTGAACTGGGCCCTCGCAGCGCCTAAGCAACACTACGTCTCAACATCGCGCATTTACTGAGCATACATGGGCCAGGGGCCCCACACTTACACACTGACTTATGTGTTTACATATACATACATATATAGTTACATGCATGCATGCATGCATGCATGCATGCATGCATGCATACATACATAGAGATAAGTATGTACATCTGCATATTTTTTGCATTTATATATATATATACACATATTATTTATACTTATATATATATATATATTATATATATATAGATATATATATATAGTTGCACATACATAGAGGGTCCTAAGCACAGAGGAATCGAGCTAGTGTAATTCTGCAATACTCGTGCTACAGAGCCCATAAACCCAAAACCAAGGGGTCTGCACTGCGAACATCCGACGAGCCCGGAGGAATGCTCAGACCACCGGGTAGCCTGCTCTGGGTCGAAGGCGGAAGCCTTCAACTTTGAGGGTTTCAACAGTACATGATCGGTTAGTATCTACACTACGGCACTACGGCTGTGGGTGCTATAGCCCTTCCTTGGTTCTTGAGGGTATTCAGGTTGTACAACTGGGGTCGGGAGCAGCGTGGTTGCGATCTCTCCTACTGTCGCACTCAGTCACTCATTTCAGAACTCAAACAAACGGCAAAGAAGCTTTGAGGCTTTGGGGCTCTGGGGCTTATAGGGCGGACGGCATTGAAACCAGCCAAAGCCCGAAACCCCATCGTAAGGTCAGACAGGATAGAAAGCTTCGACTCCTCGACCGTGTATATGTTCTAGACTCTGAAGGTGAAGATGCAGGTGGCATGGAAGTTTGACTCTGCGCAATGTGGCAAGTTTATTTCTAGTACAGTATGCACCCTCCTGACCTCCTGTCGCAGCCCCCCGCCAAGCTCGTACGCACAGCTGTTGCCGTGTTGGCTCCGGTTGGTTGCTCTGATACCTTTAGTGTTGAACTTCGCCCCATGCACTTCAACGCCTTCAATGCAGTTGGTGTCGTCTGGTGCCAGATGGCTTCTGAAACCGTAAATCACTGCATTAAGAAATTCAAACCTCAAAGCAAGCCACGACATTCAACACGCTGAAGAGAGGTAGAACCAGGGCTTCAGAGAGATGGAACAGGTTGCAGGCAAAACGGGTCATCATGGTGCTCCCTGACATCATCTTCAGCTGTTATCCTTAAATATACTCCCAACCCAACCACACCCTAACCTAGCTTCCGGCTACACATAACCTAGCCGTCTGAGGCTGTGGAGTTGATCTTCCGTGGCTCATGGTCAGGTGTCGGAACTGCCGGCACGGAGTTTGAGCTTTTTGGGTGCACACCAATGTCTATTGTCGACCGAAGTGCATGTCACTAATCGCCCTCTTGCGCTCAGACGCCGATGAAGACGAATTCCTGCCATCTCTTCTGGCGCTGTGCTTTGCATCGCCTGGAAGAGTCCCGCGCTGGGTCTGGGATAGTCGCCATGAAGCCAGGCGTCGAAGCGCTGGCGACTCCCATCGGACGCTTCCGAACCGCAGTCAGAAGCAGCTCTGACATTTTTCCGCCAGTTCGGGCGCCCTGTCCGACGAGACCATTCCGACTCATCCATGAGTGGAGCTGACCAAAGTTGCCCAAGTTTTGAGGAGGAATCCTAGAAGGCTGCTCATAGACTCTGAAGAAGATTCGGTGTATGAAGTCGTCCTGAATGTTAGGACCCTGGTACGGCACAACCACGTCGCCTCTAGCTCTGTGCAACTGCCCGGCCGATGCCACGCTGATGTTCGCCACAGCCCACATGGGCTCTGCCGGAGCAGAAACGGAAGGCCTGCTGTCCTCATCGGTCGCTGTCAGCAGCAAGAATTGTTTGCCCGGATTCACGGCGAGCGCTCTCAGCATTGGTGGTGTGTTTTGCCCAGCGACTAAACCGAGGGCGTAGGCATGTCGAGGCATGGGCTCCCCTGGAGGCTTCAAGGGGGTCGATTGTAAGGCGACGAAAGATGATGCACTGTAATCTTGCAAGTGGTGCAGCACATTGCAGGTCTGCATCGATCCACCATGAGCCATGCTCAATTGGTAGTTCTTTTGCTAGGGTGTCCGTTCATTGCGAGTCATACCCAGCGAGCTCTACGGGGCGCTTCCGAAATAGTTACACATGCATGCAGCTACGGCATCCAGCATGTTATGTCGATGCAGCAATGCCCCATGTCCCTGATCCTGCCCTCTCACGGAGCATAGGCCGAAATGGCTTCGGTTCAGCTCATCCAAAACCGCTGGCGACACGATGAGTGACAAACTAGCCTGCAAACAAACATGCGGGCTGCTGCTGCGTGTAGGCTGGCACTATGCATTTACTATGCCACTAGGCCACACGCCCAATATGAAGCAACCTTTATCCTGAGCCCTGCAACTCGGACCCTAAAGCCTGAACCGAAACCCAGTTCAGTGCTCCAAAGTCCAACCCGCAAGCATCGCATCACCTGCTGAACCCAATGGCTCCGCTTGATTTGGGCTTTGGGCTGCAAGCCGATGCAGTGTGTCGAATTGGAAGTTTGCACTGAGTCTAGATTCGCTTGCCGTGCTCTCCTTCGCCAGATGCCCAAGCGGGAACCGCACCGAAACAAACAAACTGCAGGACCGCTACACACGTACTGTATACATTGTCAGAGCCTGCAGCCATAACCGAAAAGTAACAACCCAGATGTTGTACACCCACGTGGCGTGCTGCAGAATTAGGTACCCCAATCCTAAACCCTAAACTCGGAATAACCCTGAAGCCTCCAAGCAAGTTGTAGAGGCTCCCACAGCACCCGCCCGGGCGCCTGCAGCGCATTGCGCGATGCGTCGAGATCGAAGCCGAGCCTCGGAAGAAGTAGGCTGGGGTTCGGGTGTTGTTACAAATATAAATATGAGCGTGTGTGTATATATATATACATATGTATAACTGTATGTGTATACATACATATCATATATATATATATAATATAGATAGCACAAATACTGTATATGGGGACTACAAGGGGGAACTATTGCTGATTGCTCAGGCTTGTATATCACCGCGATGGCGAAGCAGTCGTTGGTTTAAAGTTTAGGGGGTTAGATGAGTTGAATATTCAAGCAGTGGTCTTGTGAAGGGGAACTGCATCACTGCGGGCACCTTGCTCCGGTCATGAAGGATGAAGGGAGGGAGCACTTTGAAGGGCTGTGGAGAAAGAAAAACTGGGTCGGGACTGAAAGAGTGGGCGCTTGGGGCATGAGCAGCAGGACAGTGGGTTTGTCGGGGGCAGCGTCTACGTGTGCAGAAACTTGGACTTCTATAACACTTGACCCACGGTTTAGCTGTCTAGCTGAGCCAGGTCGCTGCAAAAGCTGCTCCAAAGCCAAGCTGCGCTGAGGATCGCCTTATTTGCACTGTTCTTGGGCCTCCTGCCAAAAACACATCATGCATCTGGTGCATATCGGATGCACTCCCAGCGGGAACGAACAACTCATGCGGCTGCAATGTCCAAATTCACGTGTGCAGTAACACCGCATCCCCAAGCCCAAGGGGGCGAGTGGGCGAGAGCTGTGTAGGCGGAACAAATGCCAGGCATCGGGATGTGGCAATTCAGATTGTGCTAGACATCAGGACTACTAGAGGTCTGGCGGTAAACGGTTCGGAGACATCTTGAGCCCTGTAGATGACCTGCTCGAACGCCGACAGCTGCATACCATGAGTTGGAGCTTCATAAGAGACAATGTGAAAAGTCCCAAGACTCTCGATCCTCAAGCTCACATTATTCGGCAAGAAACTCCACAACGTCTGACCCATCGCATCGCTGCCGAGCTGGTGCGTGGACTGCCTTACGTTCATGGCGCCACAAAAGGCCATGGGTGCCGATGCTTTGGTCGTCAGCTTCAGGCGTTTTTTTTAGACTGTAAGCGAAGCACGAGCTTACTGCTGCTTTTGAGGCTAATGCTCCTGCATGCATTGAGTAGGGCACCTTAGCCTAGTAACGGCCTAGTAGCTCTTCCGAGCTTCTGTTCTACCTTCAGTTCGCATTCAGGCGCCTTGAACTGCATTGGCATTGATGGCCCGGACGAGCACCGATAGAAATCCTTGTGAGCGAACCTACTAGAAAGGCATCCTGCAAAACATAGCCCGCAAACAAGCGGAATCACACCCAAAACACCTCCGAGACCCTATTGCAGTATCCAAGCCACAGCTTCGCCAGCTCATTGGAGCGACGGGGATCCTCGGGATCGGTCAGAGTCTGCCACTGCCTCGGGAGGTGTGCAGGTGTCGATGCTTGCAACAGAAGCATTATGGCAGTAGTAGTAGTAGTAGTAGTAGTAGTAGCAGCAGGAGTAGTAGTAGTAGTAGTAGCAGTAGTAGTAGTAGTACTAGGAGGAGCTGCTTGTTTCGAGCCGGGAGATGTGGGGAGATGTGTAGGGCGTGGGGCACCGGATCTGACGTTGGACAACTTTTCTGCTTCCATTATTCCAAAAGCATCAAGTATCTACACATGCTATCGATGCCCCATTGTCTTCAACGCATCGAGAAATCATGTGTTGTCTGGTATCAGAGGCTAAGGAAATCAAACTTGGCCTCTGCCACACAGCAACTGCATGGAGACGGAATCAGGGACGCTGCCTAGCAGCCCGAGGATTGGACGTGGATCAGCAAACTTGGTTTCACAATTCTGAACTGCGACGCTGTAGCAAGCCCAGTCGCTTCTTCATCTGCATGTGGGTCGGGTAGAAGAAAATGGGCACCGTGATGCGTCCGCCCTTGCGGCGAAAAGTGACTCTGAACCGGTGTCAACACGGCAGAATGACGTCCTCCAACCAAACATCAGTAAAAGCTCGAAGCAATAAACCTTCAACGTTAAGCCCTGGGAAGCCTTGAACCATGAACCGGAGGACATGAATCTGATCTCTAACGAGCAAAGCCTTGATCTCTGGCATCTTCGGGACGCCATGCCGCTGCGTGCCGAAGATTACGAGGTCGCCTGGGTACAGGAACTTGGGATTTCGGCTTGAGGGGACAGACTTTGGAATCGATGTGTGGGGCTTCAGGTGCTACATATAGACTGGGAGACTGTTTCGGAAGTTGCGATCCGAACATGTCCGAAACGTGTCCGAGTCGCAGTCTTGAAGGAGCAGAGGCGTCTTGTCGATCCTGGACAAAACGGATCTTTTTTTTGCAGATCTGCCGAACTCTAAACTGCACACCCCTGAGTCGAAAGCTTCGGTTTTCCAGGCTCAGGGACAGATTGTAGCTCTTTCACTGGCGCTACTATAGCGGTGCCATGCAGCAAGAAAGGCTCGGGCCTTGCGCGTACATGGACCTTCAGAGAGGGCTCTGAAGGCCATCTTTGGTTCCATCTTTGTCTTCGGCTCTGGAACGAAGGGAGTGGCTGCAAAAGATGCAAAGCCCCGAATCCGGCCGGGTGTCGTCAGAATGCGTTCGTCGCCGAATGAGAACAAAGCAGTCCAACAATCGTGGCCTCAGGATGTTGTGATAACCGCAGCATCTACACACGTGCGAACAGCTGCATAGGGCAGCATCTCCCCTTGCAGGAGGTACGAGCGCAAACCTGACATCTTCGTTTCCGGGAGAGTATGGGCTAAACCCCGTTTAAAACCGAAATCCAAACCTCCTAAATACCCTGCACAATCAAGCAACGCTATACAGTGTTAAATCCTATAACTTCCCGAAGCCCCTGAACCTCTAAACTCCAAGCCCTACAAGGGTTAACAACCCCCGACATCCACCGT
Organism: Symbiodinium necroappetens; assembly: GCA_905231915.1. Classification (NCBI taxonomy): domain Eukaryota; class Dinophyceae; order Suessiales; family Symbiodiniaceae; genus Symbiodinium; species Symbiodinium necroappetens. The sequence goes on from CAJNJA010031252.1 coordinate 47,722, forward strand.
TGAAAGCCCGGGGAGCGGTGACTTCCGAGTACCGATTCGCCATCCTCGCGCTGAAAGGTCGAGGGAGAAATAGATCTACGAGAGTCTATGTGGAGAACCTATTCGAACACCGGCGCCTTTGACAGTGTCGCGCCATGCTACGGATGCAGCATGTCGAAATCGACAAACCGGAGGATGTAGCACATGCTATGTTGACTAGACGTCGAAGCAACTTCTAGCAGGCTCCGCATGGATCTGTGCAGGATACAGCTGATGCCGATCCCGTTCAGGTTCATGCTGTTTGGTCTCTCGCGACTCGTACGATGCAGTCGAGCTTGTCCAGGTTCGAAGGCAGTTGCGTGTGGTCCATGAGGTCGGCTCAGAGCTACGCGTGACTACGCCAACGAAAGCGGATGGTTTATATATAGGACTTGCAGATTGCGCAAGGCTGCCATGCCAACAACGGCAATCTGCCTCTTCTTAGGTGCTCCCTGCAACCAAGTTTCTGGGTACCAGTTCAGTCCTATGCCGGATGTCCGCTCTGCCAGGCCATACCTTGACATCATGCAGTTTGCCTTGCACTTTTCGCGCCTACTAGATTGCTATTGCTAGACAGGCCCAAGCCACTAGAAAAAAAGGCTCATTCTGGATTCAGGGTTGGGCGGTGAGAGTCCAGGCTTTCAACCCCGCTTTGTCGTGCAAACCCAAATAGGCCCATTACAGCCCGGAAAGAAAAACCTGAATGCCCGAATTCCAAGCACCTGCACCCCATCCCAGAACCCCAAAACCTCAACCCCTCGCTCCCTTGCAACCTCCCGTGGGCCCCGTGCTCTCTGTCTCTCTCTCCCTCACGCTGCCCCCGCCTCCTCTCTCCAACATGAATGCCTAGGCCCAGTGAAGTGCAACGTCTGTTCAAACAGATATGTAGGCAAGGCCGGCGCCAGTGCTTCATTACGAGAAGGGCAAGAAAGAAGTAAGCAAACAAATGAAGAAACCTGGAACATGACCGGACTCGGACCGTCGGAGCCCGAACCCGAAGCAACTATCAAACTGCTTCAGACCCTGATGCCCGGTTCTGCGAAAGCCTAAACACCCTTCGATCCCAACCCCTGCATGACAAGGCAGGTCTGCTCGGAAAAGAACTTTTGAAGCATCTTGTCAAAAGCCGGGGATGATCCTGAGACCAGGTCATGCACACAAGCGAACAGGACTCGGGGATGGGGGCTTTAGGGCTAAGAGGGTGACGGCTTTCAGCAAGTCTCAGTTTCGTGCGAACCTACCGACGTCCTCTAACCCTCTCTTGTCTAGAAGACAGGCAGAGCAGTTTCGGGCTCCGAAGAATGCTCTAGACCATACTCCCTAGCTGAAGTTTTTGGCTAGGTTGTGGGCCGAAGGCTTCAGAGTGTCCGCTCTCCCAAAGCTGAACGAAAAGTCTATATATATATATATATATATATAGAGCTCAAGATGCCCAACTGCGAACTGCATAGCATAACTCCGAAGCTTCTCTGAGGGGTGGATGCTAAGTCTTTCTACTCTCTTGCAGCACCCAAAATGCCGAATCACACTCCCTGAAGCCCTCGTAGCCAGCCTTTGGTGTACTTGGCACTCTGGTTCCCCTGCAACTTCATCTTCCCCTCCTGCCAAAGGCTTGCGAATGCATGCCGGCGCATCTTGTGCAGCTGGGCTTCGTCTTGGAAACCTTGCGCTGTTGCTCTCTCAAACCTCCGGGGTAAAGGTCCTTGATTCACTCGAAATGCCTGGAAAGCCTTCCAGTTGTGGGCCAGGGTCGTCCGCAGAAAGCAACTCTCAAGTCCCAAAGAGCTCAACGACTGGGTTTTCAGTTCTAGCATCAGCCACATGTGTGCGACACTGGCCGGCAAAGACCGCCCAGGCATGCAGTAGGCTACAGCTTCATTCCTTTAAAATGCCAAAGCAACTAAGAACTCTTCTACGAGAGCATATATGGGGTTAGACTATGACTGTGATGAACTAAAGCCATGAATCAAACCGCTGGCCATCCTGTAGGCCTCAAGACCCCCAGATCCCATAGTCCGAGGTCCTTGTCGTACTTGACATGGGAGGCTCCAGTGGAGAAATCTCGGGTGCGAGCGGCGGACGACTTCCACTCCTGCAAGCAGCAAGTTCTGGACTGTTGGCTTTACGGCTAGTTTGCGTCTTCTGGGGTGTTTGCCGGTTGGGCTGTTGCTTGTGCAGGACGGGCTCAGGGTTGAAGAGGCTCGTGCTTTTGGCGGGGGCTTACCGCAGGCTCCTTAAGCCATACACTCCTGGATCCGCAACCCCGTGTCAACCTCGAAATCCCAAGAAACCTAGGAGCTCCAAGCCCAACACTCCCCGCACTCTACACCCTTTAAAAGCACGTATATGCTTCGTCTCCGTGTTGTTCAGGAGCTCGTCGTAAACATCGGGATCCTGGGCTCTCTCGCGGAATTCGGCAAGCTCTCGTTTCTGAGCTCGTCCGGGGCGTTCAGGGATGCCTGGTAGACGGCTTTCAGGAAGCCCTATGACCAGAACTTTCACAACCGAATCCGCAACATCCGAAACCCTTAAAGCTCCGATGCCAAGACTCCACGTGGTACTTCCGTCGAACCTCGACGTCCCGCCACCAGGCGGCTGTGGAGACCTCTGAGTTCCTTCCATGCAGAGGCGGAGTCTCATCCAAAAGGACTTGGGATTTCGTCGGTGTTACATGGCATTTGGGGGCCTAAGAGGGTCGGCTTCTTGGTTTCTTTTAGTTTTCAACCCTTCCGACGATCTGAACCACCCGTTTGAAGAAGCGCGGGGCGTTTCAGCAATAATAGCAGGCGTAATATTGACAACACCGGTACAACAGCAGCAGCAGCGGCAGGGTCAAGAGCGACAACAGCACAGCAGTCAAGTGGTGCCTACACACTCCTACCCAAAGCTCTCAAGTAGAAGTGTGGAACAAAGCCCATTTTTGCCGAAGATCTCAGACAGCGTGGCTTGGCTCGTTGCAGTTTTCGTGCCGAGCTCTTTGGACATGTACCTGAGCTCTTCATGTGCCGCTTGACGCTCTTATGTCTTCCGGCTCCATAGATACTATCCGGGCTGGAGAGCCTAGCTCCTACACTTAATTGTGTAAGTAAGGGCTTTGGTATGCATGGACGTTGCTTTGGTTTCTGACGGCTTGGTGGTGCAAAGCTTGGGACCGACACTGGCTTGTGAATCAGGCCTTCTTGTGCATATCAAAAAAAGTCCAGGTGGAGGGTTGGCTTACCTCTTCAGTTTCCAGAAGGACTAAAGTGAAAGGTTGACCCTTGGTGCTATTTGAGGACATAGTACCAAAAACATTTCCACGAAAGGTTACAGGGTACTTACTCAGCGACTAAGTAGGGGTGTTGGACTAAAGTTGGACGGGGTAGAGGTTCGATTATCGCGGATGCAAGCGGACGATCAAGGTTCAGGAATGTTTAGGGCTTGGGACGCCAGAGCACGCGAAGTGCCTGTCCCTGAACTGAACTGCGCTACACACTGAGTTGGCTTTCGGCCACGAGGCTCATGAACACCCCAGGGGCGGGGAATTTCTCGCTCGTCCTTCTGCCACCACTTGGCGACAAACTGCTCGGACCGACCAAGGAGCCTGCGCAAAATTAGCCGTAGCCGCTCTGCATGGCACAATGACAGCGATCGACAACAGATTTTATTCTAAAGATTGCGCAGCAATGGCCTTTGCTTGGCATGGTCAAGGGTCTCAAGATTTTGGTGCTGGGGCGTCCGACGAAAGAACGGCAGTTCAGCCTCAGCAATGGACCCTTGGAAAAAAAACGAAGCAACCAAACAAAAGAGAACCCGGTCCCATGGGCACCTGGCAATCTCAGCTTTCGTCTTGCCTTCCTTAGATGTCCATCTTCTGACTTACTGCACAGAGCGGGAATGCTGCGCTCCAAGCCTAGAAGCCCGAATTTCGAAACCTCAGGCAACATGCGACAGAACTCTCCATGGTAAACATCCCCGGTTACGAGACCAACGAATCTTACTGTCAAGCTGCCTTGCGAAAGTGGATGCTTCGAAGACGGTCCTGCGAGCACTGAGTTAACTTAACAAGGACTCGGAAAACAAGAGTGATACAGTCCCGGCTCCGCAAGATGCGTACCCATATGTCGCCTTGGTTGGTATAGCCCTACATGGGCATCGTCGCCTCGACCCTTTTTTCCTGATTCGGTTCCCGCAATAAGTGATAAATAGATGGATCCGATCCGATGTCCAAGAGTTCAAGACCTCAGCACATGTCGTCTACGAAGGTAAAGTCTAGAGGACTGTAAGCCTGCATAGATCTTTCCTGCCGAAGACTTCCCCACAACAGCAACTCCGGAAGCGTCAGGTCCTGGTAGGTCTTATGACCTTCGGAGGAATTGGATTCAAAGTGCCCCTGCCTCAGTGCCAGCGCCAGGATCAGCATCAAAGAACAAACGTACTCTGACGGGCTGGGTAATCAAAGCTTTTGCAGCGGTCTGGCTTGAAGATCTGCTGAAGTACCCGAAGCTCACAGGACAGCTTCTATATTGCCGTACACAAATGCTGGCATGACTCCGCAGGAGGATGCAGCGGGAAGCTCTAAGATCTGCGTCTGAGCTGCAGCTGGAAGTGGCTCTCATCAAACTCCGTGATCTGCTCGCCTGCAGTGAATGAATGATGCTTGCGTGACCTTACGACAGTACGACTTCTTGGATTTGCTTCGGGATTGGGGTTGGAAACTTGGGCCTCGGGCGTGTTGATGATTCACAGAGTTGTTGAACTTGCGGGGTTTGATGCTCATTCTGATGCATTCTCACCGCGAAAGCCAAGCAGTAGCACCTATATACCGGCCCCGGGTTGAGTGTCAAGAACGTGAAGTTCCGTGAAATAGCCCAGGATTCGGAAACAACGCAGCTGCGCTGAGTCGGAGACTCCGAGCCTCTTTTCAGATTGCCTCCATTCAGACTTATAGATTGAGACCCCCATGCCATGCCCCATGCATATGGATTCGAAGCGGGGGTCCGAATGTCAAGGCTCTTAGCTTTAAAGAGGTAACTAGACTCGGCCCCGATATATGTTTTAAAACCCCCACTTCGATTCGATCCCGGCCTTTGTTGGCAAACTCGATCCACCGGTAGATTTTCGTGGATGAGCTAGAGGCAGCCCTGGCAAAGGATGAGCCAAGCCCTGCCCCCCACCCCCCCCCCCACTCCGCAATTGCAGGGACTTTCCCAGAATTGGGGTACCTTATTTTGGGTCCTTATAATAAGGATCCTACTAAGTTCCTACTATTTAGCCCCATATGGAGTTTGAGCTTTGAGGGTGGGGCCGTTTAGGGCTTCAAGGGTTGAGGCCTGGGTGCCCTCGGCACGTGCAGCAACTTGCCCCAACCTGGGGAGTCTGAAAATGACAATCGCAAGCTGCAGTGTCTCGGAGCCGCAAAGAAGCGGCGGAAAGACAAACAAATGTATTTTACATACCTGCGCGCACACACACAGAAAGACATATATATATATATATCTGTGTGTGTGTGGATGCATGCCTGTCTGCCTGCCTGCCTGCCTGCATGCATGCGCGCAAAACATGCACACACACACATGCATGCATGCGTTGGTGTTTTGCCATGCAGAACTTCAAGCACTACGCATGAGAGGTATCAATCATGACACACGTTTTAAGTCACCGTACATGTGCATGCACGCTAACCTCTTCTGCAGTTCATGCACCCGCCAAGTTTGAAGTTCAACATGATGACGTATGTTATTTGGTGGTTCTGACATGTGGCTGTCTGTCTAGAAAAGCACTTCAAATCCAGAATCAGCTTCTTGCGTGTGCTAGCGCTGCAGATTCCGGGTGTTGGAGTGTCCGAAAAGGTGTCTGCAGTGCGGAGGGTCCAGGACTTCGACAGCCAAATTCGGGTTCGGGCAGTAGCAAGTCGTGGCATTCTGCGGTTATGGCCAAGTCTTTCTGATGTACATGCGGAGAGATAAACGAACATACTAGCCACAAAAGTGAATGCTTCTCCACCGCATGTAGTCATCCTCGAGAACGACTCGGGTCATTCTGCGTGGTTTTCATCAGTCTTGCCCTCACAACCGTAAACTTTCAGCTGCTCACGAAGCCCTCTGAAACCTAAATCCTGTACCGCAATGTGCCGGCTGGGACTGTCCGTTCGGAGCTGGCCCTGTTCGAGCCGCATCTGAAAGCTTCTGCAGGGGCATGGCGCTGTGCTGCTTCGTGTTTAGGCTTTACTTACACTGTGCGGATTCGTTGAGCGGCCAAGGTCTGGTCTGTTCTGCAGAGACTGCATCGGTACCGTCTCGATCGTGACGGGATTGTGTACATCTGCCGGAAAGTTCCAGAAAAGACATGCAAGCTGCGTAAGATCTCCTTTCCACATATGTTTGATCTTCATGCCACAGCACAGATGGCTACGGCCCGAAAGCAGACAGGCATCATGCGTTCATCCATGAACCCGGCCTGTTCCGGGTCAAGGTGGAAACGAGAACAGTCGTCGTATGCTGAACAAGAACGATGGTGGCTGTTACTAACTAATAACTAATACTACTACTGCTACGATGGCGGCTACCAAACATCATAACATAGTCACAGTACTTGGCCAAATCAATCATAATGATTTTTGTACAATGCTGAGTACTACTGTCTTCATCCAGCAGGAGTTCCCGTCTCCACACGAAAGCCGAAGAAACGATCGTCCCAGACTCGATTCTTGGCTCTCCCTTCGCAGGGAACTACAGGATACCGGAGTTTAATGTTGACTTCAGTGGCTTCTTAGAAAGGTTAGGACCTAGGATATTCGCGATATAGTGCTGTTATAGGGTCTATAAAGGTTCCCTCATCCTGTTCTGATCTGCAAAAACAAAAGAGAACTAATTACGTAGGATTTAGAGGTTCTTGGGTGTGGGCTTGTAGGGTACGCTTTGCCCTACATTGACATCCCGAGCTTCAACCCTACGTGTCGCATGGTTCCAAATCCAACGTCCCGCAAACCCTCCGCGCCGGCGTATCTTCCCTTGTAGCTCGCCATGGCCAAGCGCAGCGCCTGGAAGTACGGTTGAGGGTTCTGGTACGTTTAGTGGGGTTCTAGGATTCAGGCTGGAGTAAGTAGGGCTAAGTAGGGCTTAAGGCTGCCAGGGGCCTATGTATCTACTCTATGTTGGTACTGGGTTGCATGATGTTGCATTCGTGCATCCTGAGGGTTTGTTGCCTCTACAGAAGCCCAGCAAAAGGCCATCGCGCATCGTGCAGTTTGAACCGGGGACCGTCCAAACACAGAAAGTTGAAACACCTAGACACTACAAAATCACTGCTCGGAGCATCCTTATTACCTCAACAGAAGAAGACAGCAATCAGAACAAACACAACTGAGCCACAAGAACCTGGGTTCATCCAGCAGTACAAAAGGAGCCCCAACAAACACCAACATCTTCTGAATATGCGAAACCAAGTGTCTTGGCGGGTATAGGAAGCGTGTATTGAAGCCACCTGTCTTCTTCACGACAACCAGCCCTCAACTTAACACACACACACACGCACTTAAATATTTCGGCAGACGACAAGGACACCGGGATCAAGGACCATGGCCAAACTGCATTCTTGAAAAGCGCCGCTCAGTCTCAAGGTATTGCAATCCAAATTTAGGTAGCTGCGCTTCCAGGGAATACTGCGAGCCTGCTTCAAGGTGTACTCAATCCTGCGGGTCCTGTGTCAGCAATTATTCGCTGGGCTGAGGTGGCGAGGATTCCCGGACTTGGGCGTACGGTATGAATTTAGCACAGTTAGGCGTCTCCAGTTTGTAACATCTTACATGGGCTGGTTAGGATGTTAGCATGGTCTTTAGCCTGCTAAGCTCGACCGTGACCTTAAAGTCTCAGGCACAAGGCCATCTAGGTCGGATCCATGATACACACAAGGCCAAATTCACTTGCGGGCATCAATCTGGATGACAGCCGTTTCGACGATGGCTTAGTGCGTTACGGAACACCGAAGACGTTCACGAGTTATCGTTCACACGGTCATAGCAAAAAGGGCAGTCCAAACATTATGACAGAATGGATATTATGACGTGGTCGGAGAACAGGCAGGAGCTGTTGCCATGTCACAGCCTGAACCGCGCCTCTACTTGGGGCCTGCAACATCGCTGCAACATTGGACCCGGTTCCAACATGCTCCAACCTTGGCAGCTCTATGAATGCGGACCTCCTCCCGGCAGCTACTAGCCAAGGAGAGCATACGTGCAAAGTGATAAACAACAAGAGAACCCACTAAACAACAACACATGTATATGAATATGAACATGAGGCACATAATGTGCAGCTTATGCACCCCGACCGCGTCCTGCCGAACCGCTCAGCAGTTTGATTGATCCAGTCTGGGGGTCGCCGCCTCTCAGCAGCTGATGCTGAGCGGAGGACGGTTGCAGCATGAAGCGACAAGCTGTGCAATGCTGACCTAGCAATTACAAAAAGATGTCGGCAGGAGCCCGGGTCCTAAGATCCAGCGGTTAGCAAACCCCCAAAAAGTATCGGCTTGATGAGTATCGGCTTGATGAAAATCGACTTCGTCAGGACGGCCTGAGCAGCGCCCAACACAGGTCTGAGACGAAATGGTTGCAGTTGTGCCTGGCCGGCTGTGTCTCAGGAACTTTTTGTCTCATCAAGCAAACACTGTACAAGAACCTCACACCTATGTGAAGTAAATACGCGGTTCTATGTATGAACAGATTTGACAAGAAAGGCCATGTATGTAATATTAGTGCAGTGGTCTTCCGCCAAAGTCAGAGGATCCAGCTCTGTGGTGATGATATATGCAAGGACTTCTTCCTGGTAGCGTTCAAACTTAACAGGTTCGAATGACTGTCTATAGATAGATAGATAGATAGATAGATGGATGGATAGACAGATGCCCTGCAAGCTTCAGCCCATGGCTCTACATCGGCATGTCCTGGGCAGCCGGGGATTTCACAAAACGCGTCCGAGGGGCTGGAACAAGTCGTACATGGGTCCCTGCCTTTGCAGACTGGGAATCTGCAGATGGCTGATCTGAGGCTTGAGGTTTGAGTCCTTCTGGCTGTGAGACTTCGGCTTCAAAGACCTTGAGCCCTGAACTGTAAGCTACAAGTAGATGCAGGACTCGAAGGTGTCCGGTCTTCCCGAATAACAAGTACAGGACTTTTGGAGTGTATTGGAAATGTACAGTTACATGTTACATATATATATATACACAGCGCTGAAACGGCGACTGTAGGAGATTTTCTTCTCTTTACTCATTGTTCTGACCCGTGCAATACGTGACGCGGAGTTCTTCGGGTCCCGCCGAGGGTGCCGCCACTCAGAGTCCGTGGCCAGCCGTCGGATGACGCTTTGTATCTGGCAAGAGACCCCTCGGGTTTGGGCCCTCAGGGTTCCCCTGAGATCACGTGGATGTTCACTGTTCAACCTACGAAGATGGACCCTGAAGCAAGAGAAACTGAGAAACTGCAGCTCGGGCTTCCGTTTCGGAGGCTTTGGGCTGAGGCCCTTTCGAGTTTTCGCGGCGTTCCGAACCATCAGCTTTACAAGCCTTGTGGCCCTAGATGCTAGAGACCATCTCCACCTATAGTACTAATAGGACCTTGGCCACTGAGATCACCAATGATGTTGCGCTTTACAGGCGTGTTCGTTTATGCCTTCGGGTTTGCTGGCTGTGGGTACAGTGTACAGTAGGTTCAGAGTTCCGGGTGTTTTTGGGACCTGGGAGCAGTTTTGGGAAGCGGAACCTGTGCCTCCGTTTAAAGTCCAGGCATCCCTCAGCCCTGCGACGCAGAAACTGAATTCTAGCCAAAGCTCCAAGCCCAGCCCAAAGACTGCAAGACCCCTCCGTCTGGGCTCTCAGCCCTAAAACCCTGAGCCCTACAAATCCTAAATCCTCACGTCCCAACCACCACACGGCTCACAAGGCCAGATTCCGGCGACCTGTTGTGGGCTGGCACGTACACGGCCCATGACCTGGCAGTCGATGGAGATTCGAACTACAAAAGTCGATTTTCTTGCTTTGAGGGTTCACGGCTTTCGGAGCTTCGGCTTTGGGCGCACGCCGGTCGGGAAAGGCTTAGTTGAGGTGCAGTGCGCACCATTCCCTGCCCCTCAAAACCAACTCGAACTATGCTTCCGATCCTGTCAGGAAGATGTCAGTCTAGGAAGTGCTTGGGGAACAGTGAGACTCCAATGTTGGACGAGGTCTCTCGTGTTTCAATTGGTTGAGGCCTTGCCCCACCCTTTTCTTCCAATGTCCCCGTCTCGATTTCGACTCTCCGGCAGCATTGCAGTCCGTGTCATCTAACTCTCCAGCGACAAGTGGTGCCACAGCTTGAAACTTGTCATGGGAAATCTTTTCAACCAGTCAGAAACTGATCGCAGCCACTCAAAACAACTTTGCTGACGTGCTGCTCGTGACTGCAACCGGAATTCTCCTCCTGCACAGAATCAACGACTCTTGCCCGATATCTGCCTAAGTCAGTGCCTGTGCTAGAATGAATGTGGAAGCGAGGATCTGTTCACAAGCCGAAACCAAAACCCTAAACCATCCCACGCCCAAACTCCCACTTCCCAAACACTTGCATCAGCTTATAATCTGGGCTTTTGCTCTTTCAAGCCGCCACTTCCAACAGCGTGGCATTGTTCGGTATCCCTGCAGGCCTATATAGATTCCTAGATTCATGGGCTCAATTTAGCAAAAGTGCGTTGCAGGATACAGCATTCGTTGTATCGCGGGACATTCAAAGGTAAGTGAAGCTTCCGCAGCTGCCTAACTCCATACCACGGTTGGAGTTTTGCAAATCAGCCAGCAGGGCCACGCGGTCAAAGAACTGGTATTCCTGGGCTCGTCTTTTGTATCTGCAGCCGTCACTGAGGTCACCGAGTACATGTCTAAGGGGCCTTCAATGAATTGGCACTCCACCCTGGACAGGTCTGGTTGCTTCAAGACACCGAGATAGCGTCAGCGCGGCCTAACAACTACTTTACATACCCCAATCCTGCCTGACGGGTTTGATGGCATCGAGATGGCGTCAACAACTATTTAACTCTTGGCTGACAGGTCATCGAGATAACGTCAGCTGCCCAACAGCTGCTTTACCCCAATCCTGGCTGACAGGCTTGGCTTCTCCAAGATACCGCCAGCACCGCCCAACAACGACTTTACCCCAATCCTGGTGAAGAGTTTGCTGTCCAACAGAACGTCAGAACTGCGCACCAGCCACTTAACCCCAACCCTGGCAGCCCCAGCGTGCTGAAACTTGCGAAGCACTGCCACTAGCAATACCATTAGACTCCCGTTCGTAGTCATCGCGGTCTGCTCTAGCTTCAGCAGCTCAGTCCGAGGCCGGATTGTGCTCTGGCTCGCAGTTGTAGGCGCCGCTCGAGCCGGGCTCGCTGTGGCCACCATAGGACTTGGGAGATTCAAGAATGAGGGTTTCAGGGCTTGCTGGGTTAAGGTGCTAAAGGCTTTTGGGGTTGCGGCACGTGCATTCGGACATGCGAAGCGAGGTTTGTGGTGGGTAATCGATTGCAGATGAAGCATATGTGTGCGTTGGGGTAGTTACAGTCACAAGGTAGGATTCAGTCTGCACTAACACTGATTCAAGTGATCTTCCAGGCGCTGCCGGAATCTGGGTTCAGGCTATGGGTGCTTGTCTGGCGTTAAGTCGGTTGTCGTGAGGTTCGGAGCTTGGGGTGATGTGGGCTCACGACTCGCGTCTAGTCTAGTGCTGATCGCCACCTGGCCAAGGCACCCATTCGTTGTCAAGCACGACCAGACCGCTGTGGTAGGCGCCTCGATAGCATGTTTTGGGCCGTGTTCTGTATCTGTAGGATGTAAACACACAGGCACACACACACACACATGCGCACACACACACACAGATATGCATATAACACAGACACACACACGTAGATAGATAGATAGATAGATAGATAGATAGCTAGATAGCTAGGTAGATAGCTAGGTAGATAGCTAGGTAGGTAGATCGATCGATACATCGATAGATACATAGATAGGTAGATAGGTAGGTAGATAGATAGATAGATAGGTAGATCGGTAGATCGATAGATCGAAAGAAAGAACGATAGATAGATAGATAGATAGATAGATAGATAGATCGGTAGATCGGTAGATAGATACATAAATAGATAGAAAGATAGCTAGATAGACAGAAATAGAGAGATAGATAGATAGATAGATAGATAGATAGATAGCTGGCTAGCTAGACAGATGGACATACAGACAAACAGATAGATACTATAGATATATAGAGAAAGAGGGGGAGGCATGCATGCGACTATGATATGTATGCAAGCATGCATTCATGCATGTATGTATACACTGTGCATGCATGCATGCATGCATGCATGCATGCACGCGTGGATGGATGGATGGATGGATGGATGGATGGATGGATGGATGTGCGGATCCATGGATGTATGACTGAGCACCTATGTGTACGAATTCATTTTTATTTATGAATGAATGTGTATGGATGCAAGCATGAATGCACAGATGCATGTATACATGCATGAAGATGTATGTGCTTCTGTGTCCGTGCAAACAACATAAGAGAGCAGGCTCCCATTTCCTTGCATCACTTTCCTTGGATCTATGGTCTAGACACCTTGGGCTAATGTCCGACACATGAGGAACAATTCCGGTGTCATCTTGTGCAACCTCCCGACAGCCAAAACGAGGATTCCCAGCATGCGAATGTGCAGCTGTCTCGCTTTTGCCGTATGTTTTCCCGCCCTGCTATACAATCCAAACCCCGAAACCACCAAAAAGCCATAAAAGCTCAACCCTAAACATTATACACCTTAGCATGTCCGGGGCTCTGCCTGGTTTCTCTGATTGAAAGTATCACGCCTGTGCCCAGTGAGCCGAGGGAGTTCAGCAGCGAGACACCGGTGATGTCGAATGTATAGACGGAGAGCCGAACCTGTCCAGTGGATATTCTGATTCGCCGACTGCCGACCAGGGACATTCCGACGAGCCGACGTCGGCATATACGGGTCTGCTTTTGGTTTCGTCAGGCTTTTGTCCGAGACATGGCGGAGTCAAACCTAGTAATCCGAAATTGATCTTGGGCCGTACACTTTCAAGCCAGGCCACCTCATGGACTCCGTGCGGCAGATCTGGTTCAGAGTAGTCACCCGGCCTCAGACATCAGACCCTGACATCGCACGATGGAGACGCCTAGCAAGACCCTGCTTTGCCAGACCTCTGACTGCCATATTCTGTAGCTGTCATTACGGGTAGCGAAAATCGGCCCACAATCAAGCGCATCTTCCTGTCAGTGTGAGCCTTGTGCGAAAACGGTGAGAGGGTCTCGCCAGGATTTCTGCATTCGGGTTCGGGGCCTCTTTCAGATACCACAACAACATGCCATCATAGTCACCGTATGCTCCCTGGTCTACCTTATCAAGGAACCAGATTTCTCTGAGCATCCAGCTTTGCAGTCTGCGCCCCCATCGCTCCGAGACCATGGCACTTCCAGGTGGGCTTCGAGTTCAGGGCTATGGGCTTGGAGCTTCGAGACTGGGGATTAAGATGCGGTTCTGGGGCGTCACAGCCTCTGGGTCAACAGCCATGGAAAGCTTCGCTTGGTCCGAGTTGTTTGAGGCAGCCGATCCCCTCTAGAAAATTCGACGGGGCTGGAGGTACCTCCAATAAGCGGGCGGTACGGTGAGTTACATGCTGAGACTCCGATCGTACCATGATCCTGTCATCCTCCTCGTTGTCTATGGATCTGAGGGTATACTTATGGGCCCGCGAACTTGCATGCAAGAACCAATCATCGTCGCGCGCATTCCCCAAGTTTCACTGACAGGGAGTCGTGGGTTTCGGGGCTTCGGCTTAGTGAGCCCCAACTGTTTCCCCGCCCTTGTGATTGAACTTAATGTGATACAGTAGACAAACAAAGAGAAACATAGAGAGAGAGAGAGAGGGAGAGGTGGAGACGGAGAGAGTAAGTTTAGAGTGCAGAGCATGAGCGAGGACATCAGATCCTACGATTGTAAGCCAAGTGTGCTTGGGTTGGTGTGTGCGAACACGTGCACACACACAAGCGAACATTGACAAACTTTGGTGGTTAAGTTAACTAGAAAGCTGGTGAATCAACTACATTACATAGCAACCTGCGTGCTTGCTCTGCACCTGCATGCGGTGTGCAACTGCGAGCTGTTCTATAATGCGAGGTTCGCAGGCGGCATACGCTTCAAGTTGCTTCGCGCTCTCCTTCTTCTTCCTCATCTTCAGGGTTTCGGCTGTGTGAGACACGCAAGATTCCGGTGGATGAGATTCTTAGACCCACGGCTGTCCTTGTCCTTACCGCTGCTGCAGCGAAGTACGGCCTTCAACTCAGTCCGAATGCCTGCACGCAGCCAGCCCTTTACTAGTTTTCTTCCACTGGTTGCCACTCTCCAAGAAGAGCATCATGATTGCTGGCACTTGTCTCTTGTGAGGGTGGGCTGTTTCTGATTCCAGATGCAGATGCCAGCAGCTCAGAGCTCACGAAAGCCGTGCTTTTCTTTGGTGCCAGACTTGCAGGCACGACCTTGGTGGGAGGGTGCTCCTCACGGACTTTCCTTCTGTTCTGCAGCCTAGGCCTAGGCCCCGGCGTATCGAAGAAGCTACGAGAAAAGACTGGAGTTAGGATAACTGCACACTGCCGAAAGCGATCCTGAGCCCTGGCTATATGAGAAACCCGGAAGATGATCGAGGACCCCGCTCGCCGTCCATAGCAAGGAAACGACGGCTTTGCGATTCGCCTCAGAGCTTTCGTCTGCCGTACATCTGAAGTAGAAGCCAGCACATCTGCATCCTAATCTCTAACATCTTAGCACTTGCCATCCTCGCCCCAAGTTCCAACTTCCCCGAGGCCTTGAGACTTTCGTTTTTGAAGCCGTGAACTCCTAAGCCCTTCAGCTTCTAAACTTCACATAGTGCAGGACCCTGAAGCTTGTCTTCGGGTTGGTAGGGTGCAGGTCAGCGGTGCTTGATCAGGGCAGATTTTGCAACGCGGCAAAATCTGAGGTGATAGCCCACAAAATAATCACAAATGCACAGTTCTACCCGAAGCCTCTTCCCGAAGCTTCTCTTCTGCACCCTGTTCCCGTGCCCCAAATTCCGTGCTGAAGCCTCTGCCATCCCACCATTAAGGCCCCAAGGTCTCAAACCCTAACAAGATCCAACGAATCACAGCTTAGTAACTTAGTACTTGCACTCCCTTGAAAGACAGGTTCATCAAGGCCTAAATCATCCAAACAGTCCCCTACAGACCCAGCTTCCTAGCCACGTATGTGTCCTCATAGATCAGCCGTCACGAGTGCCCCCAACTTCCCTCGAACCACCGCCAGGTGCGGCACGTCATCTACCACTGGTGGCTCCTCGGCTATCTTCGCTACCTCCAGGACTTGCTGTTCTGGGTTGCGGGTGAAGCTTCCGGTTTCAACTGCCTGCGATTTCGGGTCCAGCACTGCAACATTCAAGAAATCTCGGGCTATGGAGCCTTCAGGACGTAAACAACCCTCATGGAATGGAACAATACGTATACAGACCCCTATATCGGACCCTAAACCCAAAACAACTCTCTGGGCGCCTCGTCGTGGTCCTCTTCGACCCAGCGGTCCAGAGGCACACGGCCTTGATGATCCTTCGCTGGGTCTCCGGACCCGCACCGGGGTTGCTGATTAGGTAGGCGCTCCGGCTGGATGTGTATATTTTTTGCTGCAGGAGGGACAGACGTTTAGGTTGACAGCAAAAAAGCTAGATAGACAGACAGATAATTCGTAGTTAGACTTAGTTGGATGGACAATTAAGCAGATTAGTAGTAGACAGGAAAATAGATGGACAAGAAGACGCACAAAGGGAAAAACGGATAGAGAGATAGAGAAACAACTAGACACATAGATAGAGAGATCGACCGACATAGCGGTTTTGTCTGCACGTAAACATTGAACATATAGTGCACATCCACCCATCCATGCATCCATTCCTTTTCTGTCTACATCGCTCCCCGTCATCCTGGCACATTACATGAGGAAAAGTCTCGAACCAGGTTTGTTTTAGCTTCGTGCTTAAAGCTGTAGTGCTTGGGGGAGCAGGGAAGACTGCTGAGTGCTGCTGGATGTAGAAGTTCGACTCTCATACCGAGATGAAACAGGACTTCCTGACGGTCACAAAAGGCTTCGAAGCTTCAGGACCCTACAGCCCAGCCCCTTATCCTCTAAGAGCTTTCCGTGAAGGCTATCGGCTATCGCCCAAACAACATCTCTCCAAGGCCATACCTCTCAGCACGGGACATAGGGAGAGAGAGACCATCACGAAGTGGTGATTCAATCTGAAAGCCTAGTTTACAGACATTCCTGAACTCTGGACATCATACAGCCCGAGTGAGAGTTCAGACAGCCCAAAGACCCAGCTGCAGCATAGTTGAAACCCCAAAACACCTGACACTTATGCTACCCAGCTCAAAAGCCTCAACGAATCAAGAAGGCATGAACGCTGGAGGGTGTCAGCGTTTAGCATGTAGCGGCATGTACAGTGTTTAGGGGCGTGGCTGTGGTCTCTGGGCTTCCGCAAGCTTCTATGAAGTTTCCAGGAAACAAGGACCCGGAACACAGATGCCGAAGGATGCCTTAATTAATGCGGACCTTCTAAAGTTCAAGAACCCCTGGCAGCTTGCCCAGGAAGAAGCGTGGCTGAGGTGAGAACTCGGGAGCAAGGCGAGGCCTCTGCTGCTTCCGCGTGCTTATTTCCCGTTTTTGGTTCGGGGCGGTAGCTGGGGGGAGACGGGGGGGAGGGGGCCGTCCAAACTCAAACATTGACACAGCGCTGATCGCAATCGAGATTCGGACTGGAATTTGAGTTTGGGTTGTAGGAGAAAGGCAGCCGTCTGAGTTCCGCATGCAGGCTTACGGACTGTGAGTTTGGGGTTGCCGTGCTGTCAGACACCTCACACAACCTGAGTCGAATGCTGAACACTGCCAAAGCATCTGAAGCTTCGACTTTTGAGGAAAGCCACTCTGTACTGTGCAAAACCAAGACTCATACTCATCATCGTCATCATCATCATCACCGCCACCGTCATCATCATGCTCATCATGTTCATCATAACAATAATCATCATCTTCATTGCCATCATCGCGGCATCATGGTTATCATCATCTTCTTCTGCATGAGAACTTGATCTTGAGGCCCGAAATCCGAAGCCCTAAGAGCCACAATCGCGAACACTTGGGCCCTACCTACAGTCCGCCCCGTCCCCCACGACACACGCATTAAAACCCGGGTCAGGGACGCCAGCTCGAAGGAGCTCCTGGGGTTTGTGTTGGCTTTGAAAGACAGGCGCCCGAGTAATTATACTAGGGTCTTGGTGCCTAGACTATATAGTAGAGCTAAGTTCAAGAATGCTGAGGAATAGCACTTCGTCGGGTTGAATAGGTCTGCTTGGCTTGAAAGCTCACGGATTCAGGGTTTCAGCACTCACGCTCGGAAATGCCACTGAGGTTTTCGGTTTACGCTCTCACAACTCGGACATGCCAGGCGAGGTCAATGGTACGAGGTCGGCGTGAGACAGGAAACAAGGACCCCCAATCGTACCGGACCAAATCCGAAAACCGAGAATCTTTAGGTTAGGCTGACTAAAAGACATCCTCTACATATCTCTAATATATAGTTCCTACGTTGGCCTACCTTCAGCTTCGGGGAACGGAACCTGAATCAACGCTGTTGCTATGCACTGATGCAACTTCCCGACATTCGTGCTATGGCAGCACTCTCTAGTCGGATGCAGTATCGCTGCACTTTCTACTCCGATGCACTCTCTCGGGTGCTACCCGCAGCACTCACATTTCCATGCTGTCGCAGCACTCGTACATTCCCTTTGTGCTATCGCAGCACTTGCACCTTCCTTGAAGTTGTGCCATCACACAACTGGGAAGTCTTTGAATCACAGGCAAACATGCAAAGCTGCCAAGCTCCTCGATGACATTGACGTGGCCCAAATAGGCCTGAGTCACAAACCAATTCAATCCAAAACGGCAAAAATTCAAACACTCATGCAAAAAACGAGGCACCACACTACAACACAGGTGCTGCTTCGGGGGGCAATGTTGCCACCAGACCCAGTGACATAAGACGAGATGCGACGATTCTAGAATGCGATTCTATGCTGGTATGCTACGAAGAACCCAAGGACGCACCCCTAATCACAAGTCCCGGATGCCACACGCCACTCTATAGCTTGTAGCCGTAATCCCCAGCAGGTCGTGCCCTCATCCACCAGCTACACACCTCTTTCTTTCAACATGTCTAGACTGCTGAACCCTAGACCACTAGCACAACACCATAACCCCTAAACCCATAAGTTCTTTCATAAACTCTTCAAGCCTTCGGCCCTGTGCCCACTGAGACCGCAGCCTAAAGCCCCTAATCCAAATTCTAAAACTCCCTTCGAGGATTGGGCTGCTGCATGCAGCGCCGTGCCGCCAGTTCGGCGCCTTGATACCAGAAGGACCAGAAGAGTCTTGCCGACGTCTATGTCTAAACAGGAGAAGCCTGCTTTAAATTGTTTGGAAAAGGACTCTGAAGAGACCCTTTGAGCCTTGGCCTGTGGCTTGACGGGTGAAACAGCCAGGCAGCAACCGAAATCCCCTTGCAACGCAAAAAATCAGGCCGAATCCCTGCAAGCTTGATGTTTCTGGCTTCGGTTCTTGGGTCTTACCATCGTTGTGCGATGCCCGAAAGCCTCCACAAAACCTTCTCTCTCAAACCCAAAGCTGGGCCACGGGACTGGGCCACATCCAGCTGTCCGGGAGCCTGCAACTTGCGTTCTGCTGGGGGCAAGTGGTAGGGTATAGCCGCTTGCAATTACAAGAGTGGCCCATGAAGCCGATTTTGGATAGTTATAGAGAGATTGAGGTTGCGGGTGTCACACATCACAACAACTGAGGGAGTGAGGTCGGATTGCCCAGTGCAGGATTGTATATTCTGTACGTTGTCTGATGCTCCGAGATGACTCATCGATCGAGGTGGCTTGGATTCTTGCAACCAGGAACGTGTCAATTTTCGCAGGTCTCCTGACTTCAAGTGCACCCGGAGGCCTAAAAAATGAAGGGGCTCTAGGGGTAGAAAAATTAAGACATCGTTGACAGAAGCCCGCAGCATCCCTTGCCCTGGGACAGCTGGTGGCTTCACAGCAACTGACAGCAACTGGGATGCTGGCGGACTGGGCGAGGACCGCTACACAACCTGAATCCCCAACTTGAGCTTTCAGGGAAGGGCCTATCACGGTTGCGAGTCACCGCATGACTCCTGGGCATGACTTCCCGCAGGTTAAGGTGTACATTTCGGATTGGACTTTTGAGCTACGGAAGCGAGAACATAGCTTTGCTCCGTATGCAGAAGGCTTCGAGAATGGGCTGGACAGAATCGGGGTTGGTACATCTGCACGACATCGATGTACTTGAAGCTGCGATGACACGTTGGGAGGTGATGAGCTCGTGACAGCTGGGGCACGACAGCACATAGATCGTGACAGCGGTAGATTTGGGCAGCTCTTCTATGCTCTTCTAGCAGCCAACCCTTGCAAACTACATTGATGGTATAAGTTCTGCATATACCCAAATTTCACATGCCCGCTCATCCAAGACAGGCCGACGCTGCGTCTACACCGAAACTGGAGAATGATTGGCTCCGGCAAGCACAGGCTTTTCTATCACTGACATACCCTCCGCATGAAGCACAGAACCCCTGAACTCAGAAGTCTTCCAACTCAGGAGCCATGAACCCAAGCACCCAAATTCCTAAAAAATAACATGCCGTTTCTTGTGTATTCTAGGCCACTGCTTCAGCCACAGACAGCATAAACTCTGTTCCTACGAAGCCCGAACCCCGAAATAAGCCGCAAAGAGTTACTGCACAATTTAAATTGCTCTAACCTTCCAAAGCCCCGGCTCCGAAGACCTACCTGTTCAATCACACAAGCCCACGTGTCGTAACAGCACGAACCTGACCTCCAAGGAAGCCCTGAACACCTGACTGAAATCATCCCAAAGAGTCGGGTGCCCTAACCCCACAGCCCGATCAAGCCTGAACCGCAGACCCAAGGTCGCTACTACAAAGACTGAGCCCAAAGGCTCTGAAAACCTAGAACGGGCCCCAAGACGTCCAGAGCCCAACGAGTCTTAAACCCTACAGAACCCGGGCTCTGCCACCTGCAGCGCCCGCAAGAGCAGCTCTATGCAGGGGGGTGGCTCCTGAGCCATCACCGACCTTGAGGCGACATCCGGGTCTCTCGGACTCTCCCTAGCTAGGACGAGCCCTGGGCAAGAAGGGAAGGGGCCGGGGATTGGGGTTGATGTGCTGCGAGCTGCTGCTTGACTGAAATCCTCTCTTCCCCACCCCATCTCACCCCGATAGCGAGGCTTTCGAGCATGTCGTCTTCAAAGGCTTGAAGTGCTCAACCATTTGTTGTGCCAGGAATCTGTTGTCACCTCTTCTGCAGGATCATCGCCGCAGCGGACGACCCTGAGCCTTTCGGAATAGCCAGGAAACCCAAGACTCCAAGTCCTTAAACCTTGGAGCCGGATACCAAACCCGAACGGCCATCCATGCATCCATCCTGAACCCAGATCCTACAGCCTCGTCAACTCCATAGTATGCGAGGCCGGTCTTTAGGGTTTAGGGTTATGTGGTTTGCGGTTTCGGGCCTATAAGGGCTAGGACTAAGATACATAATCCCATCTCTGGAAGATCCCAAAGTCGTCGAAGCGATGATTAGCTTCCCACCGCCGGGTCGGCACCGCGAGCTAGAAGAAGCTGCACCTGGGTTCGGTCTGGAGCTTGGACGTGGAACGGGCCTTCGTTTTGACTTGTTGCTTGTCTGACTCTTGAAGGATCTCTTTACCTTGACGTGGTTGTGAATGTACACGGGAGCATTCCGTTCGGCGTTCTGAGTTCTAGCGGTGCAGAGCAGCTTTGGATTCTTGGCTCGGGTTCTTAGCGAAGGTTCCACGGTTGCTGGAGGCACTATACCGGAAAAATCTGAACGGACTTCCAGGGAACTAGAAGTAATTAGCGGCAGTTGAACCCCTAAATCCCGCCGGTCACAAGACCTAAAACCCGAAGAAATCAAGCTGCTGAGGCCTCGGCTGAAAATAGCTCGACTACTTCATGAAAATGGCTCCCCGACGTTTCGCATATAATCGTTTCGGCCTAACCATTTGCCGGCGACAACCCCAAAAAGGCATCAGAAGTCCATGTCGGCCCCAAACCAAAGCTCCAAGTCCTCTAAATTCCGGCGACTACCTTCCGGGACCCCTTGCAGCTTCCGTGTGCCCGCTCAGAGCTGCAATGTGCAGCGGCGACCTCGCTGACAGGGCTTGGGTTTCGGAGGAGGCAGGGAAGCTCAGTTACAGTGGAACACTGAACCAAGACATGTAGATTCAAATTTGCAAAACTCTATAACTTCCAAAAGATCGGATAAACCTGTTGCAAGAGACCTTAACGTCATTCTCATATGACTCATTTTAACATGCCTCTGCGTAATTGCAACATCCAATTCCAAGAGCGCCAATAGAACCCCCCCCCCTCCATATTTGCAGAATCCAAGCGACCGGAGCGAACAAAAATGTAACCACAATCTATAGCTTAGGTCAAAGCACAGATGAAGCATCTTAAAGAAAGACCCTGCTGGAACTTTTATTACAGATTCTGAGGCTCACATCACCGGCAGGGGAGGGGGGAGTGGGGTGTTTCGTAATATAAAGTGAACATTAACGGGCGAGTTCTATGAATCGTGGGCTCCCATTCCGGGCACCTCGGGGTCTCCATAGGGCACAAGTGGTTCCTGTTTATTACTTGCGACCTTCATCCACAACCAACACTAAAACACAAAGCCGAACCTTCAGTTGCCTAGCGAACACCCTGAACTTTGTAAATTTGGGCTCTGACCCTGAAGGCTACACCTTGATCTATAAGCATCATCCGCGTCTTTCGGCTGAAGCGATTTGGGGATGCAGCGTCCGGGATTTACAGCATGTCTCGGGGCTGTTTCAGGCTTGGAAGACTCCCACTACAAGTCATCTCGCACGAACCTCGAATCCAAAACAAGCACCGCCTCAGCACCAGTCCACATCTCAAAGCCCTCAGCCCTGAGTTACCACGCACTCCTTTACGGCTGGGTGTCGGAACCGACCGTCTCTGTCCAGCTTGTCCACGAGTGCACCTCGAGCGAAGCTGTGGCACCAGGGAGCCAAAGCCATGCATGCAGACTGTGCGTCTTGCATTGGTCCATTACAGCTCGGGTTTCGCGAAGTTGCACCAACACAAGAACCAAGAATGACTTGCCACAGAAAGGCCAACCATGCCCAACTCCGACAAGGAGAGATCATGCGATGAAACCGGTTTGAAGCCTTTAGCTTTAGCGGTGTAGTTAGGGTGAATGGACCTCGCCAACAAAAAAGCCAGCAATGCTGAATGATGCAGTGTGCGTGGCATTTGGGCCCAAAGCCGTGCTTCAGCCGATCAGCCAACCCTAAGCCCTAACCCCACGCACACGCGCTCGTATCTGGCCATGTGCCTTTCTTCAGTTTTCTTTCGCATCCGGAGAAGGGGGTGAGTGGGGGTTGGGAGGGGGGGGGGGGCGGGGAGGAAGGGGGTGGTTACGACCATGTTACACAAACCAACCCAAAACCCTGCTATTTACGGCGTTTTTGCCTGCTTATACAACATGTGCAGGAGGATGTTTGATGTTCAGCAACTCGAGGCACGCTCACATACATCTACAGCTGGGTCTTGCGCTCGCAATTGGATCCCAAAGCGGATGTCGCGGATCACTTGGGGGACGTGTGCTAAAATGAGTGCCCTAAGTTTGAGTCCCTGGATTTCCTGAAGCACGAATCCCTCCATTTCCACAGCCACCTGCACGAAGTCATATTTACAGCACTTGCCGTGTATGCCCTAAAACATACAGGCCCGCCGCCACGCGGCCAGATATCAACGTGCGACCCCCTAACCCCTAAACAAACCCTAGATTCCAGATCTGCTGATCGGCTCATGCGCAGTGTGGAAACCCACTTGGCGAGCACAATGGAATGATGTCAGGCCGCAGCCTTACAAAGGAAACCAAAATAAAAGGGCGTTGATCAACTTTTGATTTTATCTGATTGGAAGATCTGATTAGAGGCTCGAGCAAGTCCTCGACTAAGGTTGTTCAGAAGAAGACTGAAGGGACGGCGCAGAATCGACATTGCCAGAACCACCCAAAGACGCACGGGAACTCTAAAGAAAGAGCTGACAAAGCTCTCATAAATAATGACACGCAAATCTCATGCCTTGATCCAAGGTGTAGTCGATGGCTTCCGGCTTGCCTGCAGAGGCCTGAGCCCAGCCATGCATCAGGGATGTTCGCCGCACTGACACGAAACCAGTAGATGTACGTAGCGAGAGGAGCACTTGCGGACTAGGAGCAGCAGCAGCAGGGCAAAGGATGCTGACGACGATGGTCAGGAAGAAGCAGGTGCTGATGACAGCGAACTCATGAATCCAACGTTCACATGTCCCAGAACATCATGATCATGAACACTCTAATATGGTGACGGTGGTACTCCTCGTCGCCTTCATCGTCATCATGAGAGCGTTTCAGCTGCATTAGGTGCATTGGAACTGACGAGGCTCCGGTCTCGCGAATTCTCAACCAGCCCGAAGTGATGTCAAATAAGTCTATTCGACCCCCTCCGAACTGCAGCTTGTCAGCTTTGTCGGGACCAAGAAGGGAATCTGACAGTATCACACTGAGACCCCCAAGGCCCGTCTGAATCTGAAAGATTCTGAATTCTGAAAATACCACACTGAGCCCCCGAATGCCCCCGAACAACCCCAAACCTGAAGCACTAACAGCTCAAACTATACAGTCCAAAAGCCCTCCACGGCCCAACCCTGAATCTCGCAAACCTTGAAGCCAGAACATCGACTACCTATACTCCCGACTCCTACTCTCTCGACCGAAGGCCCTGAGCTTTCGGCAGCCCAGTGAAGCACTGTCTGACCAGTTCCATCCTGATCAGAAGCTCCGGGGCAACGCATGAACCTGGAGTAAGAGGTGCTAAACGACGATTCGCCACACTATCAATGACTAGCTGTAAAGCTCATGCAAGATCAAAGTAAAAGTTAGGCGCTAGTCGTTGTTCCCAGCAACAGCAGCCCAAGAAGCTCGACCAACAGGGCCTGTTGTGTGGTTTCTGCACGGCTGCTGGGGACCCTGCTACCACATTGGCTTCGTACTCCTCCAGGAAGCTCGTTAGCCTCGAAGGCCGTACCACCCAGACAAGAACGGTCATTGTGCCGCATGCAAACCAAACCTATACACAAGGCTGCACACATGGGGCTAGCCGGTCTTCCTTCACAAAACAGATACGGCTTACCGTGACCCGTCTGACGCCTCGTAAGAGATACTGGGAGGCCGAAGCCTCGAAGCGACCAAACTCCGAGGCTTTGGCGTAGGCAAATCTCGCACAGCCTGCGGACGTGACCCCCGAAGGGGGCGCATGCGGCTTGTTCAGGCATTTTGCAGAGTGCCAATACGTACGTGTCATCAAAAGGCTGGAAATTATCAGCTTCGAAAAGCTGCACGCACTGACTGGTGGCTCCTTCGGGCTGACCCCAAAGTGTACTGACATCGGAAGGCTGCGCCCCGAAGCCAATTTCACAGAGCAGGATGCAAAGTTCTGCTTCCACGGATCTCTGTGGGTGGCCCCTGCTGCTAAGACCCTGTCCATGGCGGGTGTTATTCGCTCTTCAGCTCCTCCTGCACCGGCAGGGAAAAAGTGGTTGTAGACTTCTCGAGCTGCTAGCGACGGGCATGTCTTTTGAGTCGAGGCTCTTGGGAAACCTACCCACGTAGAGCCGGCTAAAGCAGACTACAATGGGGACGGCGACAACAACGACCAAAGTCATACTTACATTTCAATTGCATGCGTTCATCAATCAGTTTATAGGGTATCCTATGCGCATGCGCTTTACAAAGTCTTCCAGGGATCTATTCGCGGATCGAAACGACCGAACTGACTACAACAGTAGTTTTCGAATCTTGAAGGCGTCATGGCGACAGGTGGTAGTACCAGTTGTCATGCTCGCTTCTACCCATAGAACTGCGATGCATACCATTGCTTTCATTTTTCCGTATGACTGCAGCTGGGGATTCGTGCTCGGGCCCTTCGAGACGACCACATAGGAATGACAGTGACGGACCCTGCAAAAAAGGCATGCATGCAGGCAAAATGCAGCAATATACAGAATGTGCGGTATGTATACCAACTCGCGCAAGCCAAACGAATGTAGTTGAATCTCAAAAGCGCCGATTCCATTCCCACATCGACTCCTGCAGTGAGAAGCTGCGTCCTTGGCACATAGAGGTGGAGGAGTCTGAGTTGAATGCTAAATTTGGCATGGTGAGGCTTCCGTAACTTGGAAGTTGACATGGTCATGTCCACGAAACCTTTCGTTTTTTTCCCGCACGCCACAACTGAACCCTAAACTCTACAAGCCCTAACCCGTAATTCTTTACAGCAAACCGACGCATCAAACCTGGCCGGGTGCCAAGCGCCAGTGCCAAGGCATAGCAACGCCAGGCCGGGAGGAAGCGCCTGCGGGGGCTTTGTAGAACCTTCTATAGGGGCCTTAACAATTGAAATAGGTTTTTTTAATGTTTTTTTTTTGGGGGGGGGATATTGCACTATCATGAGAATAGGGAACCCCCAAAATAGTTGGTAATTATTTCGGCCTCTATATTATCTTGGCACAAAAAATGCCTTACTACTGACGTACCCGGTGGATCCTGAGCGAACACAGCAGATTTTCGAACATGAACCCCCGGGTACGAGTAAGCCTTGTACGTCGAACCCAACACCTGCAGAATCGCATAGCCTCTACGCCCCATGGGCCGTGCAAGAACCCGGTGGAATCCGAAAGTGTAGATGTGAGACCCAAAATGCGATGATACCCCCTCGTAGTTCGTATGTAACTATACGATAGCATGCCCCCAAACCCTATTCAAATTACTAAGGCCCCTGTCGGCTCTGTAGACCTGCAGCGCAGTCGGCCCATGGCCATCTGCCACACTATAGCACACATACACATACACACGCCTCATACGCAGACACTTACACGCACATGCATAAAGATAATTGCAGGCACAGTCAAATCAGTGTGTGTATAAATTAACTGAGTTGAACTACCTAAATAAATAAATGAGTATATATATATATGTGTGTGTGTGTAATTGGCTAATTATACAGATACATATGTATATATATATACATGTGTATGTATGTATGTATGTATGCATGCATGTATGTATGTATGTATGTATACACGCACACACACCCGCGTGTCGATTTGATGCTGCCTTCATCTAGGTCCGCTTGTTTGTCGTACTTGTAGGTATCTTCGCGTGACTATGCTGTGCGTCTGTGACTCATGCCCGCAATCGACAAGTCATGATCATGACTCAACTGCACGTGGACACTTTAGCCCAGCTGCGCCATGCACAGTACAGCAATGAAGCGCGAAGCCTAGACTTATAAAGCTAGTTCGAATGTGAGCAACCAAGAAAACCCGTATCAGCAAGTCTCAGCAGCAAGTCTCAAGCTACCATCTAACGACGCATTGGCGGCTTTCTCATGTCAATCAAAGTTGCTTTGCCACCTCAACCCGGACCCGCATCAGAACAGCAATGACAAAGAGTCATCATGGCATCTGAATAGCAGCTTCCCGGCAAAATAGCGGCTCACTAGTAATGCTAGTGTGTGGCACAATCAATAATTAATGGCTATAGGCGAACAGTTCAGCAACAGCAGGAACAACTACGCCAGCAAGGAAAGACTAGTAGCTCTTGACGTCTCAAGAGGGCTTCGGTCAACACACGGGGAAATCATGGGACAATGCTGCCAAATCTCGTGCGTCCCTTGTCCTGAGTTCAGTAGCCAGGTTCACAAGAGACTCGCACTTTCACTGTAATCCAATGTGTTCAGCATTCGACCAGGGGCATGATCATCCAACCGTCCGCAAGCTTGACGACACCAGCCACCAGTGGCAAAACAAGCACAGTGAAATCAACAAAGCATCCGAAGAGTGAAAACATCGAATTCCAGATCCGGAGCTGGAACAACCACATCCCAAACGGAGCGCAGCGAAGACCAAAGGCCGGGAAGGTTTAACGAGTCCTGAAGCGAGAGGGTCTGATCAGGCTGTGCCTGCAACTTTGTACAACTGCGCTTGTGCATCTGTCAAAGCAGTGCCACCGCATGCTACCGCACTGGGTCTGCTTACAACAAATTACTGAAAGCATCATTCTTCTTTGCTGAAACTGTCACGCCGGTACTTTGACAGTCGCGCGGTGCTTTGGCACATACACATACAAGTGAAGCACCCCAAGGGCAACAAGTTGGAAGCTAGGAGTGACAGTGAGTAGGTTTCATGACTGAGCGGCAAACCTGCGTCCAATCCGAGCAGGGACTGTGTTGGCTTCCAGGAGGCTAGGAGAGCGCTCATTCGTCAGTCCGGGGTTTGTGCCCCACTCGACACCGAAACCGTTAACCCCACAATGACACTGGGATTCTTCATGGATCTTCTGACACGCCGCATCTGGAAGTCTAGGCAAGAGTTCATGGCATCCCAAGACTACACACAAATCCCTGCCTGCCTCTCTGAAGGGTGCTTCTTCACAGCATCATTTTCTACACACGTTCGTCAAAGGACCGGATCACAGCTTTCGTCACGACAGCTCTTCCCTCCGCAATTCTCGCAACGATAACCCCAATCGTGCCTTTAAAGTCCGCACTGTATGCTCTTGAAAAGACTCGATTATGAAACCCGGGCCCTCGATCCTCCGATCGCTGAACTTTCGAGACTGGAAAATCAGATGCCGAACTGGCAGCTGCCTTCTGCAGACCTTGGCGCCAGGAAGAAATCACGCTTCATGCTTGCGCCGATGCCAAGACATGACTGTAGATTGAGCCAACCAGTGGACAGCCATGTCTGCGTCGGGCATTTGCATCGTGTGCGAGAGGGTATGTGTGTCAGCTACAATGCTTGCGCATGAAGGCCTCTATGTGTATGTGTGTGTGCGCGTCTGCGTGTGAGAGAGAGGCCCTGTGCTTGCAAAACATCTCTCTCTTCTTCCACACAGTCAGAGAGAAGGCACCAGCGCACCCTCCCCCGCGCGTTTCCGCGCCCTGGTCTCCGTGGTCTCAGCTTACCCCTCTTGATGATGAGGCCTGTGGTCACAGTACACTTGCACCCCCAAACTTAGCCTATAGTGGAGAATCTTGGATGTGCCAGGCTCCAACGCCTTGGTCTTGACAATCCCAATCAGCCCCTCTTCTCAAGTCCAGTGGAAATCGAAGCCTCACACCGGCCAAGGTGCGCCACTTCTGCGCCGTGCAAGCTATCCTGGTCATTGCAGAGTTTGAGGTTCGGGCTTCTAGGACCGGTGTGGGTATTGCTTGACACTCACACTCTCATGCCCACGTTTTGCCGTTGCCGCCCAGTAAAGACGCAAGTGTAGACAGGAAGCTGTATTGAGCTGAGCTGGACAGGTCGGGAAGTCTGAGGCAACCGGCCCCTGCACTGCACACGGTGCAACACCCAGCCCAGAGATGAACTGGAAACAGTACCAGCAGGTCCGTGGCGACAAAGCTCACTCCTTCTCTGTCACTCTCGGGCTGCGGCGATTCGCGAAGGTCTGAAAACATAGATCGCATGTAGCGGACCTTAAACAGGGTGCTGTCGGGTCTCGGGGCGTATAGAGTATAGGATGAGCATGGGGTTGTAGCTTCAGACGTTGCAGGGTTGAGGCTTGCTGGCTTCAGTGGACTCGGCCCGATGCCGATGCCTAGAAGGTGAAGGTCTGGGGGGCACTGAACCTCTGAAGACTAAGATCGCAACATCTTCACGGGGCAATAACGGACAACATTGACAAGTTACAGAGCCGGTGGGGAAAATGCCCAGAGATTCGCAGGAAATCGATGATCGCAGGGTGGGCTCTGCATTTTGAGGCTCAGAGGTTGTGGCAGTTGCTGGACCTGGCAACAACCTAGATAACATGGACCATCGTTTGAGTGACAGACGACTATCCATCGGGCCGGCCAAAAAGATCTAAACTGCGGATCGCCTTGGTAGCTACCGGATCCCGGAGAGATTCGAGCTTTGACAACACTCAATCTCACCCGCCAGGCACTGTTCGGAGGTTGTGCCGAGCATGTCCCGCGGACGCGCACTTTCCATAAGAAACTTGCACCCCACCCCCTCAAATCTAAATCTGTTTCGGGGACCCCTAGACAGCAGCTCTTCGCATCTCGCAAGCCCCCGGCTGAAAGCGCGTCGCTTCCTTGGCAAAGCTCGCTGCTATGACTTAAAAAATCTTGCTTTGGGGAGTGCCCGTGAGGTAGCTGCTGTACGAAGAACGATTGGTTAAGTCTCCCGAAACTTGAAACCCTGAAGCCCCGGCCCTGCCGAGACCCGGGTAGTGGGCGTTCAGGATTTCTTGGGCTGATGTGTACCTTATTCATTATGAATCCATTATACAGTATAATATATGACTGATGAGATTTTGCTTGCAAGGCCCTTCCTCTTCATACTCTATAAGCCCTAAGACAGACCGACGAGACAATAATATTATTTAGTCACAGACTGAAAGCAGAAAGCCTAAACCATGTGAATACAAAGCACTGCAAAGGCTGACTGCAAAAAAACTATGGAAATTTCCTCTGTGGAAGGGAGCCTAAAACCCTGCAAACTCAGAGCTGCAAAGTAGATTATTCCTTACTTGCCTCGGTTTCTAGACTCACAGTTGGAGAGGCCAGGCAAGCTTGGGTTTTACTCACTTAATTTGCTCTTTCCGCCTGAACAAAGGCGAGAAACGCGTCCGGCAAGATCCAGCACACGGAAGCATCTGAGAGATCGACCACCGACGACATTAATCGGGAGGTGCCTTTGCATGCGGCATAAGTGAGTCTTTGTTTGAAGATCGCATACGGTCGCATTTGGGATTTCTTTACAGCCTATAGAATCTACCACACGGAGGCTACTCACTGCGAATCGGAGATGCCGCCGCTAGAAGCCTAACCGTTTGCATTTTAAACACTGTAGCAGTAACTCCGGCTATTGTGGGTTTGCCTGATGCAACTAGCTACCCTGCTGACGCCAGTACCCACTAGCAGCCACTAGCAGTGATGGAAACGGAATGTAACTAGCGCCTCAACTTTTCCTATCATCCGTCAGCGAATTGTTATTAATCCATGTGAAGAACAGCATGTAATCACCAAACAGTGCTGAAGTGCGAGTGTGCCGAGGACGTTCTGTTTGCCTTGGGCATCTTAGAGAATCACAGCGAAGAACCTGAAGAACTGCCAAATCCACCATGCTCAAACAGCGGGACGATGCACGGGTAGTGCCACCTCATATTTTCCCGTGGCTTCGACTGATGTCACCTCAGAACCGGACAAAGACCGCGGTAGCCGGCTTTCCGGATGGCATTGTCCAAAGCCGCCTCGGTCTCAAAGGTCATATCTCAGCACAACTGTGCATTTTTGTTTTTACAGGATGGGTTGCTGGATCACGCCCTCTTGTGTGTGACCTCTACTAACTGAGCAATCGAGTCCACTGTTGCAAGCAATGCAATGGAAAGGGCGGTGTTTTATTTGGCACACGAAGACTAGATCAAGAAATCACACAACTACGCAATGCCGCAACGCATATACTTGAACCCTATAGACTCCTGGACGTACTAAACCATAGTTTCGAAGCGCCCCCAACCCTGTGGATTTCAGGTCGTTCTTGAGCCGGAGCCTACGTAAGGCTTATTTGCGGAGGATGATACTTAAAAGAGCTTGCCAGCCTCTCAAGCACCGACCGAAACTTGCAAGCCCGAAAAGAAAGCCAGTGACTTTGCATGGTCGTCCTTCAAGCTGCCTTTTTTTGACAGTTCTACATGCCGTGACTAACCCTGCCTCCTGGGTCATCCCCTCTTCCAGAATCACTTCTGGAAGCAATGTGGCCTGGGCAGCAGAAGCAGGATTATGAACATGTAAGGTTTCCCCCCAAAACATGCAAGCTTGCGGAGACATGCAGATTGCTAATGCTAATGCTGCCTTCTAAGGGCTCGGCAGTGTATCTGCAAGTGCTGCAGGGGCAAAGGATGCACAAGGACGCCTTGGGATTCAAGCCGAGGGAGGGCGGGGGCGTTTAGGGAACCAGCCGAGGGTTGAACATGGCAGGCTGTGCCTTGTTTGCTCCAATCACTTGACGTTTCTTTAGAAAGGGTCCAAGATCGGCTTTCAACTGCCGGCGAGTAACAGTTGCGACTTAACATAGCTTGTCTACCTCGAGTTTTCACACGATCAAGCCGAACTGGACCCTGAAGGCACTACACCTGCGGGAGCACTTGTGGCCAAAACCTCAGAGGAACATACAGTAGCACACAAACCCAGATACAAACAACAAGCAAAAATGCTGTTTAGGTTAAGGAAGTTCTGGGCGGCATAGGTTTTAACGGGATGTCGAGTCCAAGGCAAGGATTACCCCTCAAACCTCAGCCAAAACAGGCAGGGATTGACGTGCCTGGTTGAGGGGCTGAAGGATCAGAACGGGGTTCTAGGTCCAACTGCAAAGCGATTCTAGAGAATCTGAGCACTGACTCTTTGTAATGCTCCTGTACTTGTTGTTCAGCCAGAATCTTGGGGCAGAGGCCGTGAAGGAAATAGTGACCTTGGCGAGCTTTCCGTGTTCCGGGAGCAGCACCTTCAAACTTGAGCCTTCAACGTGTTAATGAAGTCGCAAGCTACTTAGTGGTAGGCGGGCAAAGTAGTTACAGGATGTGGGCAGTGGCGCACGATGTCTTCCAAATCTTGCTGGTGAGTTATAAATTAACAGCAAACCTTGTTCAAGCTGCTGTATTCAAGGCCAGCTAAAGGTCGGCCTTGGGGCTAAGTGTCGACAAAGAGTTCTGTCCGGGAGCGGCCTGTACTTTGCTTACAATATATGCTGTCCTCCTGCTCAGAAGTCTGTGCTCCCTCTTGACGAAACATCCACATCCCCGCCCACACACACACACACCCACACACGCGCGCGCGCTCTCGCCCGCTTGCTCGCTCTCTCACTCTCTCTGTCGGTCTCTGTCCCACTCTCTCTCTCTCTCTCACAGTATTCGTCTTGTGATCATTTGTGATCGTGGTTAGGTTTCAGCCCCCCCTCTGCACACGCAGAAACAGACAGAATGCTGAACCCACAAGCCTCAGCCAAGCCCCGTGCGCCGTGAACGCCAACCTTCCAGTCAGTTGGGTCCTGAAAACGGCAAGACTGTCATCGGGCTTCCAGCTTAAACAGCACGCCAATGGTCGGGGTTGAAGGAGTCTGGATAATTGTAGGCCTCACGGCAGATACACATGTCTAACATTCGGAGCTTGGAGATTTGCGGCTCCAAAATTTGCTCTGAGATTCAAAGCTTTAAGTCTTGTGCTCGGACAGATGTGGGGTGGGAGTGAGACAGAACCTGAAGAACGAAGCAACAGTATCAAACACAGTCCAAATCAACACTATTGAAAGCAGAGAGGTTGTGAGTTGTGACTGTGAGGTATGGGGGGGGGCTCCGTGGTGATGCTGCAAATAAGTACTCGCGACAACACCAATATCTGCTACGACTAGTGCGATCGGATGACGACGATGATCCCGGCGACGAAGTTTGATGAGTGCGACATAATATCCGCTGGCATTAAGATCTCAAAACCCCGGTATCCGTGGTGAAGGTTCTAGAAGGACTGACCCGTCAGTGAACTCAAGGAACTCACGTCATGCTGCAGGTTCGGGCTTAACCGTCGTGAAGCTATGCAACCCATCTGCAATGTGAACTTACTGTCTGCACCTGGGCCTTCAGAATGCTAGGTTTACGATTTCGAACCTACAAGGCGGCAGGGTACAGTAGGGTCCGAACCTAATTCCCACACGAAACCCGACGTAACCTAAAGGCTTCGGGCTTGCGCGTCTGCCCAAGATTTCGTCGAGCCCAATCCAGAAAGGGAAATGGATGTTCTGGCTGGGACCCTGTCCTGGCAAGGCTCGAAGGTGTGTAAGACGGACCTTTCGTGGATGCCATTGGAACCTAGACTCTAGATTCAACCCCAACTTCTTCCTTACTGGCACGCACACAGCCGGAATGCACAGGCCCGGCATCCACCCATCCAGCTGCAAAGAAAAATATTGAACCAAGTCGAAGCCCCAAACCGAAATCCCCCGAGGCCAGTAGCGCCAAAACAGCGAAAGTACGACAAGAGTGGAGATCCCCGGACTGCCACTCCCGAGGTCCGGACACACGGCATGTAAGCGCTTTCACCTTGAGGTAGAGGCGCCGGATTAAAGTGATTGGGTTTACCACGCGGGCTGATGTGTGCATCGAGGGTGGGGGGAAAAGGGCGGGTGGAGAGGAGGGAAGGGGAGAGCGGGGCGAGAGAGAGAGAGAGCGAGAGAGAGTGAGAGAGAGAGTGTGTGTGTTGTCGGTGGTGGCGCTGCATGTCTGTTCTAGTGGCGGTGCTGGTGGTGCTGCTGCAAAAATGGTGGCGTTGCTGCTGCTGACGGTGGCGGTGGCGGTGGTGGTGGCGGTGGCGGTGGTGGTGGTCGTGGCGGTGCTGCATACTGGTGTTGGTGGTGGTGCTGCTGCTCGTGACTCCTGACCCTAGTATATACACGTCGTATAATTATACACGCAAAAAGGCGGGGCTTGTGCGACCCCCTACTATTTCCTCGCCTGCATTTACAGTAATAATTCAACACATGCACCGCTCCGCCTTCAACGCCGCGCCTCACGCTGTAAGACCCCAACGCCCAACACGATAAAAAACAAAAAAAAACCATGGCCCCAAGGCGGGTCTATGAAGGCCGAAGATGGCAATGGAACATCGCGCCAGGGTAAACCAATCACATCGGCAACGAACAAAACAAAGCTAGTCATCTGTCCAAGGAAATGCGAAACCCCCGAACTGCAACATCCCAACAACTTGTGCATGGGCCGGTGCCAGACCTCCTTGAGAGAGATCGGAGGAAAGCGCCGATCGTGGAAGGCCTCATAGGAGGGGAGGGGAAGGGGAGGAGTCTCGCAAGTTCGAGATCTCATCTTCTTAGGGTGTGTAGCACAAGAAGACTGCGGTCACTTCGAAACAACATATGCATGGGTATGAAGTTGGGTTCTGATCGGCTGCGCTTAGCGGCTTAGCGCTTTTCTACAGCGACGGTGTCTGCAGCTTGCAAGGTCAAAAGCTTCAGTTATGCCGAGGCCGCTGGCACTGGAGAGAGCACAGTCCGAGAGGCCGCCTGAGTCTGAAAGTTGCGGGATTTGGGGAGCTGGGGTTACATTAAATTTGTTTTTACTAGATAGCTAGCGAGACAGATGACTAGTAGATACCTGGATATCCAGGCAGGTCTCCGACTTCAACGAATAGTGGTCAAGTCGTCCAGGGAGTATAGCCAGCCAGCTAAACAGGTAGGTAGTAGGTAGGTCAGGTAGGTAGGTAGATAGTATACAACTGCTTTGGTTCCCAGATCACTCGAAAAAGGAAAGCTTGTAAGGCAGACATGGAACAGACACATGGCACTACAAGGGAGGTCCAACACAGGCAGATATACACAGGGGAGAGAGTGAGAGAGAGAGACACGGTCTCCATCTCCAAAATCCCGAACATCGCCATCGCGAGGCCCCGCGGCTGAACAGCTTACAGTAAACTTGGATCATGTAGGAATCATCCCCAGGCCCCTCCCATGAACCAGCAATGGGCTTCCGTGCGCTCCAATTCAACCGGCTGCAGGGAGCCGATGCCTGGTGACTGCAGACTGTTAGCTCGGGGTAAAGGTCTGTGGGTGTAGGTTATAGGGTCTGAGTCTCGAGGAAGTACCTCATCGGGGGTCTTCTTTGCTACAGGCTGCCATGCCCGAAGACTACAGCATACCTGCCTGACTGCATTCCTGCCTGCCTGCCTGCCTGCCTGCCTGCATGCAGGTACTGTACTTATGTAGGTATGTGTAACTTTGAATGTAAGTATAAACAATTGTATATAAGCGTGTATGTAAGTATGCAAGTACGTGAGCAATTAAATAAGCAAGCATACATGCATGTACGCATTTAGGCTGCTATGTATGTCTGCGTATAAACGTACATACATACATACATACATACATACATACATACATACACATCTAAATACACGTACATAGACATGCACAAATGTGTATGTAAGTAAACGTACGTGTTTGTATCGGAAAAAAATATACACACACACACATACAGAGGGTTCGGGATCGAGCAGTCCACCAGCGGACTTGCATTGCCTGTAGCCCCAGAACCCCATCGCTGCCGCGACATTAGTTTGCAGGATCAGATGCGCGAGATTCGACGTCATGCTGAAAGTGCCATCGCTGAGTTGTCTGATAGAGCATGCTTTGCATGGGAGTCGGCTCAGCGCACAGCCGAAGATTGAAAACAATCCGTGCGTTGCCGTTTGGCAGTCTCTTGCTCATGCTGATAGTGGAAGGCGCCTATTCACGGAGTCTGAGTGGCATGACGATGTGAATAACTACTGTGCAGCACTCGCGTGGGGTGTGGGAACCAGGGCATGCGAACATTCGAAGGCCATCCCTGGCATGGATTTGGGCGGCTGCTATGGCGATCTTGGCATGAGCATGCGCAGTGGAGTTCATGTGTATGCCCGCTCTGGTAGAATGGTGAACTTGTCCTGTTTCTACAGAGGTTTGTTTTCACGCTACGTGGGAGTTGATTGTCATTGCAACCAGACCTCTGTAGGTAAACGGCTAGAGGTCGACACCGCGCCAGGCCAACAAAAGATGTCGAGCGTGGACGACGAACAACTGGACCCTTGCGGTGCTGCCTTCAACTTGGAAGTGTTCGTGCATACTCCGCGCATCGCCCGGTGCTCCATTACTTTCCTGTCTGGATGCTGCCATTGTATTGAGCCACTGCCGCATTTGGTGATCTGTGGGATCCTGGTGGTAAGCTGCGGCATGCGAACACACAGTCGGAGCATGACCACGGCCGGAAATTGGAGCGGTTTCATAAGAGTAGCGGTTTCATAAGAGTTGCTCTGCACATGCTGGGATGTCGCGGTAGTTCATGGAGCCCAGGTTGGCAGTTTTAGTAACTCCTTTGGTTTTTTGTTCTTGAGAATGATGTTTTATTGGGGAGACGGCTTTTCGGACCAAAGGTGGGCCGTGTTCATCTTCTCATGACCTCATTCCTCTCATCTTTGTTCCCGAGCAGATTTTGGCGCCGCAGACCCCATTCTGCTAGAGGACGGGACCTGCAGACTGCTTTTGCCCTCGACAACGGTTTAATTTTCAACTGTGGGTTCGTTCCTCCTTTTAAGTAGGTGACACATGGGCTGCAACCGTGAACGGAGTCTACGCCCGAAATAATGAGGGAGATATACACACACATGTACCCACCTTCATGTATATGCATACCTGAAACACATATCTACAAACTATCAAGTGTCTCCACCACCAGTCTTTGCCTGAAGAAAGGCTAGTATCCAAATCCAACATCCACTACCCTTTCGGGCCTGTGTTGAGGCTTGCGGAAGCAACGTGCTCAGACACTGCATCCCTCAATCCTTGTCAAGGTATCACGCTATCACAAGTTCACCATAAGTCGTACTTCCGGTGTGGAAACCTTTTTCAACACCAACAAGCAGAAGGAGTGGATCTCCATTGGTCCATGTTGTAAACTGCAGTCCTAAAGCTAATATTGCCCTTCAAGCATATCTCGGGGTCCACGCAAACCCATTTTTCACAACCACAAGGCTCCGGCAGCCACGAAGCCCTGCCGGGTTGTGCCAGCTGACAAAGAGTCCGGGGACCTTTCGTCAACTTTCCGCATAGTCTCTCCCAAACTACGACAGACAACGTGAAACAAAAAGCAAACTATGGACTACTCCAGCATACTCTTGCCATGAAGTGGGAGGATACTGCATGCATGAAGCCACTCACTCGGGGTTCGAATGTGCCTTTCTTGCACTTGCAGGTACTGGGCTTTCCGTTTTTCGCGTCCGGCCAGAGGACCGGAGCATGAGAGCTGAGGGTCAAACGACAACTTCAAACAAAGCCGGAACCTCATAGACATCGGAAGCTCGAAAGCCCAGGAGAACTCAAGATTCAAGACTAGAGCCGGATCTCGGAACCTTTCAACGGCTTCCTACAACGTGGCCGAAGGCTGCGAAGCGTGTCGAGCAGGATCTTGCGCATCCAAACTCTCCAAACTGCTTCCCAGCCTTCTAAAAGCCCTACAGTAGTTAGGCAAAAAAAGCTATATCGCTTCAGAAAGCGTCTGCTATCACCGATGTCTGAATCATATCCCTAAACCCAGGGCCTAGGGCCTCACAGGTATTACTAAAAGGCTATAACGACGGCAGTCGTTAGATGCACCTCCCGGACAGGAGACTCATCGGTTCGACCTCGCTGTGAACTCTTTGCGTGGTCTTTGGCTTAGGTGTTTCTCTGCTTCGGATTACATTTCCGAAGTTTCGACTCTGGCAACTCGGACTCTCCACAGAAGGCTGTAAGGTTACTTGAAGGTGAAACGGGCTTTAAAAGGCAGCGCTTACAGCGGGACCTGTCTTCAAGTCCTATAGAGTTTACAGAAGTACTCTATTGGGATTGAAGGTTCGCGGACTTCGGAGCTTAGCGTGTGGTGCTGTGGGGGCTTTCCAGCCACGCCCAGCGTCGACTTGTAAGGCTAAGGACTTACCCCTAAGCCCGCCAGCCCAAAGTGCAAATCCTCTTCAAGGCTATCTCAGGGCTCAAGTTGCAGATGGCAGCTGTTTAGGGCATAGGTTTTAGGGTGTTGACTCGGATTCTGTAACCACCCTAAGCTTTGATGATGCCTCGGCTCTAGGCATTTGGTCTGCCTGCCCACTCAAAGGTGTCTGAGAAATGTACAGGGTCCGAAAGTCTTCTTCTGTCAAGACTCTTGCCCTGTTTCCCTGAACCCTGCAGCTACTAGAACCGAACATGCTGCACAGGCATGGCCTTTCAAGGAAGGTTGTGGCGTTCCCTGCAGCCTGGCCTCAGAACCGAACGGAGGAATCTTTGGAATCTTTGGTTAAAGGAGCTTTTAGGCCATTTGGCTTTAGAGCCTTAAAGAGATTTGGAGAGTCTAGACCGTGGCTATCTTCCAACTATTTAGAGGCCTGGCGGCCTGGCTCTTTCCTGCCTATGCAGATTCAGGCAGAAGCCGACAGATTCACTGCTGAGTAGGTTGTTCTCCCGCGGCCTTTCTTTATGGCCCTTCGTCCTCATTCGACATATGCCTTATGCTTTTCGCGTCGTGCGAGAGGGGCAAGTCAAAAACTTTTTGAGCCGATCATCTGTGCGATGCTACGCTGCCACGCGGAAGTTTGCGGGGGGGAATGCCCAGGTTGAATGTACCTATTCCTAGAAGGTCCTGACACCTGGTAACCTAGTACACAAAAGAGAAGTTACACCCCATGACAGCGACCCTCCACCACTCCTTAAATATTGAGGAGAAAGGTTTCCGGGTCTACCTGCTACCTATTACGGTAGGCAACCTGCCTCGGTTGCAAGAGCCGGAACAGGCATCATTTGCAGTGGGATCGGCTCTGAGTCTGCTCATCTCAGGCTGATGCCAGCAGAACTTCAAAGCAGTAGACACAAAGATCCTGCCAGCTTTTTGGGCTTGGGACCGATTGCTGCGGTTTTTTGCATGAAACAGGGCTTACCGGACCTCGTTTCGGACACCTTCGGAACTGCAGCTGCCAATGGTGTTGTCAAGCCCCGAAACATGTAAGGTGATGTGGTCTGGCGAAGGCATGCTGATAATCCCACTCTGTTGCACTAATTAGTGACTGCCGAGGCTTCACCCGTATGAATAACAAAAGCGACTTTTGCGACTGACCGATGAAGTGGATGTATCACCCTCAGCAAGGGAGCTACTACGATAGAGCTGCTGAACGAGTGTCAGTTCGGCGCGAGACATGACGATGGCAAGATGGAGTCAGGAGGACTCATAGGTCGAAGCCTTGCATGTACCAACATCATACACGAAGCCCCTATGTAACTAGTTTCGCCATCTCCTTACTATGAGACCTCATGTGCTGAAACGGGCTGCAAGGTGTACACATGATGCACCTGTCTTGCAGATACACGGTGTGCACAAGCTTTCAATGGATTCTCTGTATTTCACACCTAAGCCCACTAAGCCCACTAAAGCTCACAATCCGCCTTTGGGAGCCATCTACGACCCTGCGCTGCAAAAGAAACCCGGCTAGGCGGACAGGCCTGCGTTGCAGATTTCGACCTCGCAGGAAGCGCCCAAAACAACACCTACGCCGCTACCCTGCAAGCAACATGACAGGCGTTGGCTACAGTATCCTGTGGGTTCTCCGTCGAACGTACACATAGCTGATGTGAAAGAAGCGCAACATACAACTGTATGCCAGTATGAGCATCACTGAAAGCTAATCGGAAGGCACTCTGCCATCCAAAACAATGACCCCGAATAGATCCACTGCCAATATCAAATTCATGTTCCTGTACATGGGACCCTGCTCTCCCACGGGACAATGTGGCACCAAAGGCCCATGCCATCTATCTCAAGCCATGAACGCTGAGTTGATCTGAGTTGCACGGAACCACTGTGAAGATCAAGCCATCACCCTTAAGACCATCCTGACCTACAACGTAAGCCGCATTGAACTTCTTGAGCCGAACCAAGACGAACATGCCGAGAGTTCGAACTCGACACAAAAGCAGGACCGTGGGTTTGCTAAGGATGCCACAGCCATCCCTAACTGGCCATAGAAACACAGTCGAGGTTTGGGAAGGCACATGCTCTGCCGGCCCAGGACAATCAGCCGCCGGGAGGGATGAAAGATGTACTAGTAGATGCAGGGGACAAGTAGAAGGTTACTCTGGCTCGCCAGATAAAGACGTACCTCTCCGCTTGTTGCCTGGAGTGCAGGGCTTCTTGGTTGCAGCTGCTTCGGGGGAGAACACGTGCATCACCGCTCATTTAGCCTGAGTGCCCTGCGTATCATCGCTCAGGCCGGGCCGGATGCCCGTTAATGATGCAGATGCTGCCTGCTGCGGTGCGCCCTGAAGGGATGCAATCTGTGAGCTACTCCGCGACCCTCTACATAAGAGCGACTCCATGACCCTCTGTGAGGAGAAGTGCCTTGATGCCAAGTATTCTAACTATGAGTGTCTTACAAGGATTTTACAAGTATGGCTCACGGCACCTTCTTCTAGCTTTTCTTCTAGCATTGCTAAATCTTCAGACTTGCCCTGAAACCAAAAGATGATTGAGGGTTTGTCTGCGAAAAGGTGTACTCGCTAAATAACTCAGTCGTCATTTACAATTAAAACCTGCGCGATAGCGCAGGGTTTTACAGCTGCCGGGGGGACGTACACGCACGAAAGCTGAAGCAAACGCTGCAGGATCTAAAACGCGGGATGTGTTTGAGACCTTTTGTAGTGCACCAGAAGCAGCATGCACACTTTCCTTGCCAGTCCTATGGTCCGGCTAGCGGCAAGCACCCCGCCAACAACTAATGCAGTTGATTGCAGTTGCGAGGTCCGCCCAAACCCCTGAAGCATCTTTCTCGGCAGGTCGCGGCTTCAGGGGTCCCTGACCCAAGACCCCAACTACATACGTTCCACAGAAAGTTTGTGTACTTGGATTCTTGCTGGAATCACAGGAGCACCGGGATATGTTCGTCGAACCCGCAGGTATCGATGGAGCGATGTCATGAGATCACGGCTACCACGGGTCGAATTAGAGCTTATAGGAAAGCATGAACCGAAAAGGTTGCAAGATCATGAACTATTAACCCTAAACTCTATAACCCCAAACCCTAAATATAGGTTAACTGGTGCCCTTACTTCGAAGAGTCAGAGTTTGCTCAGGCCTCGCTGGTCTTCTGCATGACGGCATTGCCCAACTGCCGGCCCCTAAATCAAAGCTACTGGGGTTCGAAGGCAAACTTTTCGGCCTGTCTAGGAGGTCTAGAGTAAGAGATCCGATCTCCGTCATCATGAGACTGTAAGCCTCGACTCAACATCACATGGCACACAATGAGGTGAAGCAAAAGGATTTGGCTCCCGGGTCTCTTAGCAAGCTGAGGCAGCAACTAGGCTTAGCGTGAAGGCTCCGGGCAAATGCCTAGCGGTCCATGCATGATATCTGCAGATGGTTCGCAAGCGCCAGGTGGTCATGCATTTACCGGGTGAAATCCCAATCCAATCTTGCCGCACAGCTCCCTCAAATGCTCAGCAAAAAAAACAGCAAGTCCCCCATCGCTTTTCCAAAAATCAAGCCTTCCATCACACTCGGCCGAACATTCACCAGGGGTGTGATAATCTCTGCTGAGATTTCTGTCAAGAGGGCCTCAACGAGATGGCAGTTGGACTCCCAAAGCCCTCTTCAAACCACAAGTTTCGTGCGGCCAGGGCCACCCTAAACAACAAGAAGCGGGAACTACGGCAGGTCTTTCACGAGCTTTCCTTTGCTGCCAGGTCTGGTGCGGTAGTCCACGGAGACAAATATGACACAGGGTGGCTTCATGATGATTCATGCCGCTGCTGGTGATTCTTCTCTCCAAAGCATCGAGATGAACAGCTTAATCCGCTGCTCAGCCCGACGCCTTGCTGGAGAGAAGAATCAGAAGCAGCGGCATGAATCATCATCGGTTCAGTCGGCCATCATCAGTCAGGCGAATCTGCCGAGGGCGTAGAGCAGAGCGGAGCTGTGCGAAGTCTGGGCGAGAGCTTTCCGACAGGCCCAGTGCTCGGCGCAGCTGCGTTTTGAGAAAGACCTGCTGGACAGGGTCCAGGCTCCGTGACGTCGCATGCGATGCAGTAGTGACCGTGACTCACCACTGCAGCCTGCCAGGGGAGGTGGATTGACGAGGAAGATCCAAGTGTGACCTATGTCGTAGAGGCAGGTGCTCGCGCGATCGTATGGTGACGACAGTTGCAACTTGGACCTTCCGAGATCGGCAGGGACCCAATGTAAGCAGCCGCCGAGAATAATTGCAGCCACGTTTTGGGCATCATTGCTGTTGGGATTCTGGGCTGTGGCAGAATAACACTTGAAAGCTCAATGCCAGCAGATGGTTGCTGCAAACTTAATCAAGCTCAAGCGAAGCCTCCAGCACCCACTTGCAAGAGCTTTTGCCCAATCTAGAAAAAAGCCAGACCCTGAAACCGAAACTTCTACATGAGGGCTTTTTGTCAATAGGCGCAAGTGTGGCTGCCGGCAGTCTGCGTCAGAAAGGACTGGCCTGGGGCTTGAAGCGGCTGGGACTGAAGTCCCCAAACAACCGAGGCTCAGGTTTTTGAGTAAGACATGGGTGCCTGAGACACTATCACAACTCTAACTCTAACTAGTGTACTCACGCGCGCGGAAGCTGGTGGCGACAGAATCCAAAAGGAGCATCCAAAGGAGCATTGCCACAGGTGGGAGATTGAAGCTTGGTGTGTGCTCACAAGACCGAGCAAAATCATTTCTTCGAGTCCAGAAACCTATACTGCAGCAGTACGTCACGAAACCTGAAGAGAACCCACCACATGCAACCCTAAACACTTCGATGTGACGTGCCAAACGATACAGTAGCTGGGCTTTCCGGACTGCGCTTGCCGCCTGTTTCGGCGTGCCGCCGCCGACGCGCACGCCACCACCGATAGGAACGCCGCCTTCGGGTCCAGAGCTTTGGCATTTTTTCCCAACCAGGCTACGAACTGTAAAGAAGCCCAACATGGTCGGGGTTACCTGGCAGGGTAGTGCTGACTCTGCTTGCCCCAGAGCCTGTGAGAACAGCCAGACTTTCGCTTAAAGCGCTGTGCGGTCTGTTGCTGCATGCTGTCTGATGGCTGCTGTGCAGCTGGCAGCACCTGAGAACTGTCTGTGAAACACCTGCTTCTACTCGCCGTTGACGCACAACGAAGATGTGGCTCGAAGCTCTGTGGGAAGGCGACGGCTAACCGAGGCGCCATGGCTCCTGAAACTGGCGGTTCCAAATCGCGCCACCTTTGGGAACTCCTTCCCAAGTTGGTAGGAGGTCGTCTTCTTCGTCGATCTCCTCTTCACTCTCTTCCTGCTCCATGAGCTCGTTTCCTTCCTGCTCCGGTGCATTGTCGTCCATCTCGCGCTGGAAAGCGGAATTCTCCAAGAGAGGTGGGAAGCCCGGAATCCAGCAGCTGGTCAGGGCCGCGTAGTTCACATAGAAACCTGGAAACTCATCGTAGAGCTCCTTCTCTTCCTCCATGGTGACGTGGAGGAGCGATGCCCACAGCACGAAGCCGACCATCACCAGCATGCCCGGGTTGCACAGGGCCAGCTGCGTGCCTAGACCCCAGAGTAGAGCTCCCAGGTACGCTGGGTGGCGTTCCCAGGCATAGGGACCTTCACGAACTACCCGGCGATTCGGAATCTCCAAGCCCACCAGCTCATCCTCCTCGAGCTCCCGTGTCGAGGCCCAGAAGTTTCTGTCCGCCACGCGTGCAGCCCAGCTCACCAAGCCCTGGCCCAAGGCCATAGACACAATGCCTAAAAGGACAAGAGGCGTCCATAGCTTGAAGTCTGGGAAGTATCTCCATTCCAGAAAGAATTCCAGGCAGCTCAGTGCCACGGCTGCGTCATAGGCAGGGAAGACCGGGAAAAAGAACGACAACGTGGAGAGGTAGTCTGGTGGCAGAGTTTTGCACTCTTTCAAGTAGCTCTGCAGGTATAGGATGCACGCGAAGATGACAACGATGGACCATGGCCCCAGCGAGCCTTCACCATCTGCAGCCAAAAGCCAGGAACCAAGTTCCGCCAGAGCATGTCCACCGTGGAACGCCAGCACACAGCACACCAGAAGCAGCGCCCACTCGCTGCCATAGTCCCGCAGAAGGATGATGAGCGCAAGATGGCAGGCCAGGAAAGACCATACCAAGTAGTAGGCCGAACAGGGCTCGAGGATGGAAACAACAAAGCCAAAGAGCGCCCCCACGGCAACAGCGGCCAGGCCACGAGAAGCCTTCTTCTTGTCCGGGTACTCGAGCTCGTCGTAAAATCGCGTAGGCGCAGGTGGCACCACGACCTTGCCCTTTCTTGGTTCAGGCAGAGTCGGAGGGGCTGTGTAGCGAGGATTGTGAAGGTGAGCTCGCCACTGTTCAATCTGCTGCATACGTTGGCGCTGTTGGGCGAGGTGCATCTGCTGCATCATCATCTCTCTTCTTCGCATCTGCTCCATCAGCGCAGCAGGGCCCTTGCTGTCACCTTCCTCCGGAAGCTCCACACCTTCCTTGGCCGCCAGAGCTTTCAGCACCGCGCTGTCAGGGCAGAAGAAGAGCCCCTGCCTTAGCACTGCTGCAGCAGCTTCCACATGGCCCATCTCCTTGAACTCCTCATATTTTTGCAGGATGGCGAGTCCGCGATCTGGTGGAGCATTGGCACCAGCGGCAGCGTTTGCCGGAGCAGCTTTCGGTTCGTTCGCCTCCGGTGGCTGCGATGAACTCGAAGACTCGTCATCCGAGGCCTGCAGAGGCTCTAGAAGCTCATTGGGTTTCGCGGCC
The DNA here is from genome assembly GCA_905231915.1 of Symbiodinium necroappetens. Taxonomy (NCBI): domain Eukaryota; class Dinophyceae; order Suessiales; family Symbiodiniaceae; genus Symbiodinium; species Symbiodinium necroappetens. The sequence continues at coordinate 92,377 of CAJNJA010031252.1, forward strand.
TCGTCAGGAGTTTCGTTTGACGGCGGATCCTCCGTGCTCGGGTCTGCCTCTTGCTGTCCTGAGGGCTCCTCTGCGTGAAGCTTCTCAGAACCCTGGTCGACATCGTCGGTCGCAGGGTCTGGCTGTAGCTCTGAAGGGTCGTCCTCCACCTGCTCGCCCTCCTGCGATGCCGGCGGATCCTCCATGGCTTCTAGCCAAAGATTTTACGGCATCTTGCGATGCGGAAGTGAAAATGGTTTGAGCCTGTTTAAAGGGCTGTAGCAATTTAAGTTTGGCATTTAGGATGTGAGGTTTTTTCGCTGTGCCGGCTTCGGGCTTCAAGCTTCTTGAAGTGTAAGCATCTTAACCCCTGACAGATATTCTATCGCAGAACCACCGATATAGAAGTATTGCAGCATATCCCCAAGCAGAGTGCCTTGCCCCGATTTGCAAAAAGGCTACATCCGTCATCGACACGCCGTGTCGCAAGGACAACAGCAAGTTCCTAAGTTGCATCAGCTTTTTACGATTTCGGGGAAATCATCGGTGGCAGCTGTTCACGTGTTCACCCCTGAAGTGCAAAAAACGGCACTCCAAACCTGATCATAAAGTCTGTCTGATCCAGTCTTTGCCTTGCAAACCATGTGTCCAGATCCCTAATCGGAATGCGGAATGCTCTTTATGTTCCGAAACGTTGACCCTAAATCATACATGTTATGTGCATACATATTTCTGACTACACGTACCAGCACCCTGCTTGTTTGTTTGCGGCTTGTTCGCACTCCCTCCCCAAACATAGATCGATAGACACAAAGATAGCTAGCTAGATAGATAGATAGATACAGATGCAAATGATACAAATATACAGATACATCGATAGGTAGACAAATAGATAGATGCGAATAGGCTGGTAGATATCATTCATTGTTATAGGTACACCCACACGTGCACACAACCTGACCTACCTGTCCGGCAGGAGAAATGTACACATCACTGCCCATGTGGGACCTCCCCGGCTGCCAATGGCCAGGCCCGCCGCCTCTCTCACACAACTCTGCAAAAAGCATGCATTTGTGCTCGCTCGCTTACAGGATGATACTTACACTGGGAAATCACCTATCATCGGATAGAACTTATCACCGTAATCCATGCACTGCACTGCTTTGCATACCATCAGTTGGTGCAAGACACGGTTTGATTCGTTTGACCGGAACTCTATTTGTGGTGGCTTGAACTACACATACTACGGTTGGCACTAACTAAACTATCGATGGTAATGCTTCCGTTGCGGTTAATGCCTTTGCTCGTGTTTTCGGGTTTCCTGTTCACTTCAGTAGAATGCTAGCTGAGTAATAGTCGTTGTGCGGGATGTTTATCGAACTATCCACGACCTGTATCTGTGATGCGCCCGTTTTTGTCAACGCACCTCACCAGCTAAACAGGAAATGTCAACCCTACAACTTGAGCTCGGACTGCACAACCACGCATGCCTGTTTAGCATCCGGATCAGGGATCATGGCATTCCGGGCTGGACGTGCCCCAAATCCTGAAGACTACAAAGTTCGCCTTAGGCCTCAAGCTGAACATTGTGGAATGTCTGCGCTGTCATGGCAAATACCTCTACGATTCGAGTACGCTGGGGTTAGTCGGTTCCAAATGCCTTCGGTACCGGAACCCAAAGTTGAGTCAGCTTCTGAGCTCCAGGTCCCAAACCCTATAGCCTAAACCGCAAATTAACCCACCCAACACTGGCCTTGGCTGGGGATGCGGAACTGCTGGCGGGCGCTGTACGCCTTAAAGCTTCGCAGCAGGCCCACATACATTTGCATTGATTGGGTCAGCTGCCAAAGTCATCACCTGCTCGAAGACAACTATATGTATGGCAGTAGGCAGGTGACCTGACAGGCAAAGACTTAGCATTGTTTCACCTACATGCCCACAGCCTGGCCAGGCTAGTGCTCCAGAAGTGTGGCATCTCGTGGGTACTCCTTGTCCAAAATTCGAACGACAACTGCTCTAAAGTGAATCTAGAGATTGGAGAAGAATCCAGAAGTTTCCGGAACTTCACCACCTGTGAGCCCTGGAGCCTCAAAGACGGGTCTTTGCTCCAGGCGGGGAAGGTGCAGAACTCGTTGAAATGCTGGGCCTCAGCTCGTGCGGTCAGTGTGGAGCATTGTGCTACAAAGCTAGCAAACCCTGTATCGTCGAAGCTCTCGTGGGGAATGAGAACCGGACCTAATTACCAATATCCAGATTGCTGCTAGCGTCGTCATGACTGACAAGTAAGTAATTACCAGGGCATGGTGGCAGTATGACGCTACGCTTTTCATCTTGAAGGTCTCTGGGGCAACTTTATTCCAAGGAGGTTCCGTCACTGTCTAGAAATAAACATATATTTCAGTGCGGACACACCTGATAAGAACACTCACGTTCACCGCTTCAGCTTTGAGATCAAAGCCAAGCACCAGGCTCGCGCTGGACGGACACGGGGGTGGCTGCAGGGCTTCCCAATGTCAGGGACGGCCTCAGGGTGACTCAACAAGGGCTCGAATCAGTTCCCTGCAAAGCTTTAGATTTTGGGGTTGGGGGTCCCTTTGGTCGGTTTGAGTATGGAGTCAGAAATCATGGTTCATTCTTTCTGTGCACGCCCGGCTGTGTGTGCAAACCGTTACAACGTGGGCGCAGTTGCTTCCGAGGTTCACTAGCTCTCTTCTCTTAAGGTTAGTTGTCACCAATGTGTATGTTGGCGTCCTCGGTGCTGAAAGTATGCAATCTTATCAATCTTGCTGCTGCTGCTGCTGCCTCTGCTCCTAAGTTCGTCGCGAATGTTGACTACCAGAGCATCTAAGTGCACGTGTATTCAAGCTGATGTTTAATCACAGGGCTTTGGGGCTACAGGAAGCGCAGAGATGCGAAATGGAGCAGACAGGCGCCGGGCGGCTTGGGCAATGTTTGCTGCGAGCCCACCGTGCTTGCAGAGGACCTCGAGCTGGCTAAAAGACTTTTGTTGCCTCCTGCCTGCTAGGATTAGGGCTTGAGGCTTAAGCGGCTTGAGTCTAGGTCTAGGTTCGCCTCATCGCCGTGAGGATTGAAAGGTCCTTCTGTGGATGCTGCCAGCACTACTTGCCCAGAAAACCTTGTCGGGTATTTGGTTCTTTCGCTGTCTGACCGTCAGCAGCTTGCAGCCAGAACAGAATACAAGTAAGGGTGCATTCGGCCATCCGAAATGGCCCTAAAACCTCAAACCTCCAACCCTACATGCCATACAAACAAGATGCCGTATGAGCCCTAAAGCCCATGGTACTGGGATGCACTGGGTAGCCCCGCATGGAAGCTGCGGGATAGCCCGGAGCCTCGCCTTGCCTGCTGCGCTTGTCGTGGAAATGACTTGCACATGGATTTAGGGTTTAGGGTCTAGGGCTTAGGGTTTAGGGTCTAGGGTTTAGTTGCTTTTGGGGTCCTTTTGGAAAAGGGTGCCGTACTTTTTTGGGGATCGAAAAAGGGACCCTAATTTAGAGAACTGCCCACATGGAGATCAGACTACCGTACAGTAGTGCTGGCCCATCACCATCATCAGCAGCACCATCATCATCATCATCAGTGGATATCAGCGGCATCAACATTCAGCTATACATATATCAGCAACTGTTCCCAATGTCATCTGCTGTTCGGCTATTCTTACACTGTCCGCAAAAAAATCATTTCTCTTACTTACAAGTACAACTAGTTCGATGTAAATACATGGGTTGTTCTACCCTTCTCGCGAGGAATTGCGCTGCAACTGGAAAGACAAAACTGCTGCGGCGGCTATCTGAGCCAGCGTCCAATCGCATTGTGTCAGGGCAGCAGTTGGATGATAGAGAAACGAGTCCTATTGCCAGGGTATGTCTTTGAATACGAGGTGAGCAGGACAGCAGCATGCCAACAAGAACTGAAGTGCACCAAGCTATTCTTGGTCTTGTGAATCGAAATTGGCGCCTTAGACTTCAAACTCTTATCTTAGACTGCCCCAAGCACCAACTACGTTCCCCTACAGTCCCCAATCTCAAGGCCGCAAGTCCCAAAGGAGTGACCCAAAGACGTAAAGCCGGCCCCCGGCACTCGAAGGAAAGCCTCGTTTGCGTCGCAGAGAGCCGGGGCGATGCTACCGGCGTGGCTGTGCGAGGTGTCTGTGGCGCACCTCGGTGTGGGGAAGGTCTGGGGCCCGGGGTTCACATTTTGGAGGTCAAGGGTTTACGGGGAGTGGCGTGGGATTCGGATTTTGACTTGGAGAGCTTCGGAGCCTTGCAACCAAGGAAGACCTCCAAGGGCATTAAATAACACGAACACGTAAACCATCGTACGTGCTACAACCCACCCTCAAACCCCCGAAAAGAACAGCCTCGAACCTTGAGGTCTCTCCTTCCTGCACTCCCTTAGAGGCCAAGTCTGACACTGGCGGCAGCGGCCACCAAAGGGACCTGCGAGGTGGCCTGGGAAGCTGGGATCTCAGGTTTTACCGTGAGTGAGTGAGTGAGTGGGTGAGTGGTTGGGTGGGTGAGTGAGTCCGCGGGTCAGTGAACCAGTGTGTGTGTACGTCAATATGTGTATATAAATAAATAAGCAAATAAATGAATATATCTATCTATCTATCTATCTATCTATCTATCTATCTGTGTGCGTGTCTCTGCGTGTGTGTGTGTGTGTGGGGTGTGGGTTTTGTGTGTGTGTGTGTCTGTGTCTGTGTCTGTGTCTGTGTCTGTGTCTGTGTCTGTGTCTGTGTCTGTGTCTGTGTCTGTGTGCGTGTGTGTGTGTGTGTGGGTGGGTGGGGCTGTGTGGGCTGTGTGTGTGTGTGTGTCTGGAGGTGTAGGTGTGTGTGTGTGTGTCTGGAGGTGTAGGTGTGTGTGTGTATGTGTCTGTGTGTATGTGTCTGTGTCTGTGTCTGTCTCTGTCTCTGTCTCCGTCTCTCTGTGTGTGTGTGTGCGTGGGTGTGGATGCGTGGGTGGGTGGGTGGGTGGGGGGTGGGCTGTGTGGGCTGTGTGGGTGGCAGGATGTAATTCTGGGTTCAAAAGTGACTGAAGGGCAAAGGTAGGCTCAACCATGACTTAGTCTCACAAGCAACACTGGTAGTGGTTGGAAACGCAGGCTGTCATCATGACAGGCAGTAAACCGAACAGTAGCCACAGGAAGGTCACTAAGCATGAAATCGGACGTGGGATGCAAACAGCAAACATGGAGTGCAGCCGCACTCAGAGGTTCATGGCCGGAGTACCCTCAACTCCGAGCTAAGGCCTACCGACCGTGTCTCGGCGTTCTAAACCATACACCCTCACCCCCCAAGCCTGACCCTTACCTTAATCGACCATGCCTAAGTTTTGGTAGTGCCCCCCACACACCCGCCACTTGTTAGGGCTTAAAAGCGGAACCCCCACCAAAATGATGAAGCACGGCCAGCTTCCTCACGCCTCCTGCAAAACCGATGAAACCTTCGAGGCCGGTACTCTCAAGCTAAGGGTTGAGGGACCTGCAACTGGGCTTAGGGGACCTTAAGCCCTGAAGCTTCAGAAACAAACTTAGACCGCAACAGCCTTGAAAGTGAAGAGCTGTTTCCGCTGACTTAAGCCCCAATCTTCCGGTACTACTCGGGCTCTCCGAATGTCTGAATGCCCTAAGCGAAACAGCCAGGCGAACCAGCCTGCCTAGACCCTGAGCAGCTTTAACAACCGAATACCCTGCAAGCGCCAAATCCTCTAACTTCTATCAGCCCTGCAAAACCTAAACCCGACAGGTCCTATAGCAGATCATGCCGCACTTGGGGCGAAGCCGGCGAAGATGCCGATGCTGGTGTTCCACCGGCGGCCTGAGATCAGGGAGTGTGAGACCCAAGGAGTCAAACAGGGCCTAAAAGTCTGCTTCAAGTTTGGCCCTTTACAGGTGGTACTAATGGAGGCGAACATCGAAGCATGCTTCAGGGTAGGGGTAACTCGAGCGATTCATCCTAGCTACTGCGATCGGCCAAAGGCATTTCAGACGCTCTCACGACACCCGCCTTCGCGGGTAAAGGCGCGGAGACACCAAGCAGCTGGGATGTAGGAGCCTCCGCACTTTGAATGATGCTTGGGAATATTAGCATGTAAGTAAGACCGTACTTACTTCTTCTTCTTCTTCGAGCTTCCGAACAAGGTTACATGTGGCGCATTGCATGTGTTAGCACGCTTGCACCGAGCAATGCAGCAGTCCTTCGAACATGGAATGCAAAGGACGGTCTGAAGGCTTCGACATGAGACTTCACCAACAATGAACAGGAGTGAGGGAATGATGCGATTGCAACCCGAAACTAATCCCATCCCTTGTTCTCTCAGGTCGCAGACCAGGATGTTCTGCCATACAGTCAAGCCCCGTTCTCGAAAGCGAGAGTAGAACATTGTTCGAACTCTGATTTTCAGAATAGAGACTTCACGTATAATCAGGCGGACTCTTATAAGTGCTGCAGTGTACAATGTCATGTAAACCATTGTTGGTACATAGCCAGGTGTAGTGATGCTACCGGCTGTGAAAGATCGGCTTTCCACTCCATTTGTGCACATGGGGATCCGTGTCCGATCCTACCCTCGCACCAACTGGGATACATGTACAAAGACAACTCCGCGCATAACTAAGTGAAAACCCAATTCGGGGGATTGGAACAACTACTCCAAGACAGAAATGTTTCGGCTCACTTCAGCTTATCTCTGAGTCCGACATCGCCGAGGAGAGCGACGCTAGCGCAAATCCAGCCTCCCTGGGCATTCGCTTTGGCCTGCACGTCGGCTCCAGGCAATCTAACAAGCCCTGTGTGGACCTCGAAACTCTGAAAATCTCAACGAAGCAGAAAAACTGAGGCCGAACATCGGAGCTAGTTACTGAAGGCTGGCGTCAGGCGTTTTGAAGCTGTATCTCCGGCCAAGGCAACTCATTGAAAACCTTGCAAGGAGTGGCCCAAACCTTCCTCTGATGAACTTCCTGGTGCCAGATTGAACCTCTCCAAACATTGCACTGCGAGGCTCCCGACACATTGCAGGCCGCACTGAGCACATGATGGAAAACCAAAACCCCAACACCGCATGCCCTCGACCCAAAAAGGCACTTCACTACATGAACTCACCAGTAAACAGCCCTGAAAGCCGATGTGAGTCTTACGTAATATAGGGCCTCAATAATTAGAACAGGGTGTTGGGGCCCATAATACTATACTTGTAACAAGGAGCCCCCCCCCAACATAGTATTGGTAATCATTTCGGCCCCTATACTGGTTGGCCCTTTAAAGCCTCTGAAAAATATTTGTGAATAGGGTCCTCTTAAGCCCAATAAGGGAAAATACAAAAAGGCCTACCTAGCTATAGTATTTCAGGGACCCCCCAGGCCGACCCATTCTGCCCCCCAAGGTGCCGCGGTCCTGGGAGCTCCGAAGACTCGGCCGGCGGCATCCTCCTGACCAGACCTGCTCGTGCGGTTCAGTTAGTATAGGAGCCTTATATATAGATATATATATATATATAAATTAGAATAAGGTTTTGGGGCCTTAGGCTGCAATTATATATCTAAGCAGGAACCACCAAAATAGTATTGGCATGTACTATTTAGACCCCTATTTTAGCCGCTTTCGTCCCAAGGGCTTGCACGGGAGTTTGCTCGCACAAGGCAGGCAGGGATTAACGCAAGTTGTCCACGGAACACAGCCAATGCCTCACTCGGGTATCAACCTAGGAAGTAACGGCACTGAAAGGGGATACCACCCGAGCCTGAAAACCTGACACCCAGCCGTGAACAACGGCTGCGTCCCGACTTTCCATCCTAGGCTCATCCCCGCAAGAAAATAAAAATATGCAATTATGTAATCTACCACCACAAGTAACAAACAGATGGGGCCTAGATAAGGCTAGCACCAGTCTGCGACGGACACTTGTGGCAATACTCCATGCTCCCAATGTTGAGTCGGGCAGCTTCAAGGGTACCACATGGCACTTTGATGACCGGTATTCAAGTTGTCTGCTCACTGAGTCGGAGGCAGCCGGCGCAAGGTTTCTGCTGAAACTTTGAGGTCGGGCCTTGGCATGCCAAGAGTTGGAGGCTGTGGGAACCGCTAGACCAAAATTTTAGGTGAGACAGCGCTACTTCTCAACTTGGCTGACAAAAGCAGAGTGGGTCGATCGAAACTGCCCCTGAGCTGCCACGAACCCAGAGACTCCAAACAATCAGTAACATTTACATGTTCCAGTTCTCTTGGAGTGCAAGGTCTATGGCCCATCGCTCGGTTGTCGGCAGGAAACTGAACACAAATTTCAGACTGGTTGTCCCTCGCATGGAGCAACCCCAGCCACCGTGCCCCGAGCCTTCACCCAAGAACCAAACTGTTGGACCTGATGTAGAATGCCTGCTACTCTGGGGCCCTCTGCCGCAAGTCCTTCTCAGCCCGCAGGCGATCGGCCTTGAGCCACCAGAAAGGTTCGGTTGGGTTCGGCAAGGCTCTCTGAGCACGAACTCGAACTCTTCGCGGTTTGCTTTGGAAGGCCCAAAACTTTCTGAGAAGCTCCCACAATCTCTCCGTGCCCTATGGACAGATCCTCCGGATTGCGGCTTGAACGTATTCCGCCGTGGGCTTTGTGGAGAATCTGGGAGCCTGATGGTCTTGATTTGGTTTCGGTGATAGCGATGCATCCTCTGTGCGCTTGAGAAAAGCAGTTCCAAAAGGTAGTCTAGGGCCTACGATCTACGGCTGCCACTAGGAGGTCGTGGCTTCATTGATACCCAACCCCTCCGAGAATCTGGGGAGGAGGTCAACCAACAAAGGCAGCAGCTCTGTGCCGTTGCTTTGTAGCCCAGCACTCTCGACGCGTAGGTCTCTCAGCGAACCACGCAACGCAAGGGATACGTTCGAATTCAACGACAATACTGGCAATACCAGCTCTTTTACTACGTCATAGATCAGCTTCCCTACCTTTGAAGACCAACTCAATGCACACCAATTCCTGCTTCTGGGCCGATCAGAGACAAGGCTGACACGCACCAAGACAAGCTTCGGAAATAAACAGTGTGACCACCAGAAGGTTGGAAACACCAAGCCTAATGTACCGGAACATGTCTTCACCCACACTCAAGGACCGAGGTTTCAGCACTGATGTCACGGGCCCATAACAACAAGACACGGCTTGATATGGCCTCATAGGGTTAAGGTTTCCAAGAAGGCTGATGACTCGGCCCCTCGCATGCCGAACACAGACTTCAAGTGTACAGGCGTTCAGCGTCGAAACTTGTCAAGGCTCAAGGCTTAAACATGTAAGCTGGAGGCGGTTTGATATGAGATCAAGAACGTTTTAGGTACTGAAGGAAGTGTTTTCTGGCTGCCATACGAAAACTTGTGTACCGAATCGTCGGACGCAAAATCAATCCTAGCACTGCTTCAATCACTGTTGCCTAGGATTCTCGGTGTATGTTGACTGCTGCCACAGCACTCGTGGTTTTCTTGCTCTCCTTGCCATTCAACTCACTGTTTAAAAGCTACTCATGCAGTTCATGAAGAGGTGTTCATGGCCACTTCGGGGGCAGCACATGAGGCTTTCTAGGACCCCGTCCGTTTAATGACCTTCCGACCGCAAAGAGGTCAGAATTTGAGGCTTAAGTCTTAAGCTTCACTTCACAGTTCCAGCAACAGTTTGGATTACAGCTGTGATGCACCTTGTCAAGATGGGCAAAAGCATGAACAAATCACGCCTGTGGCAAGGATCCTGACAAGATGACAAGTCAAGTAGACTCTGACATCGCATCGGGAGTACAGATTGGGTGCTGGCCGAGAGGGCAACTTGAATCAGTCAGTACAGGAGCCTTCGAACTTACAAAACATCTCTGTAGAGTTGAAGATTCGTATGTAGGAGCTGATGAAGACTATCATGACACTCTCGCAATTCTGCACGGACACACGAACTCTATTGTCTGCCGCAGCGCCCAGGGCTTTGAGGTTGAGGCTCAGGCTTCGGCTGTGTGGATTCGGGTGGAAAACAATTCTGGGATGTGGATCTTCGAATCACTGGATGAAACCAGGGTTTCAAGCTCATGAGGTGTCGAAACATGGGGTGCAACGCAGTGAACGCTGTCCTGAACGTGGCCTTCTTACAACCCACCCCCCTGAACGGTCAGCCCTAAACGCGATGATCGTTTAACTCATCCGAAACATCAATCGTATACCTTGAACTCCGATTCGGGCATGAAGCTCGACATTCACAAGCCGAGCCAGGTGTCAGTCGCAAGTTTGACGGTACTGCTGCCACGCCCATATAGCAGGCTGGAACTACAATTTTTACTAACGCACAATGCTGAGACAGTGTTGATGGCAGCATTTCACCCGATGTCTTGGTCATGGACGGTAATGGCATGGCACAGCAATCCTTGATCTGTTCGTTCCCGCCGATGCTCGGAACCGGGGCGATGCACAAAACGATTCAGTTTTATTGTCCAGTTCTGAAGCGATGCGGTAGTGGTGAATTCGTTTGCCCGGTCGTCATTGCCTCGTCTGAGAGGAAGACCCTTCGCACTACTTCGGGAAAACGACGGGAAACCAAACGTCCCCGGCATTTTGTTTGCATGTGCATGCATGCGAGAAGCAACCGTGCAAAGAAGAAGCCGAGCGTCAGTTTTACACTTGTGTCAACCGCGATATAATGTATCTTCGGGCATGGGCTTCCCCACTTCTGATGAGAGGTCTATAGAAATCGATTTTATCATCTTACAATCCGAATGGCAAAGCCCACCGGAAACCAGCTGGGTTTCGGGCCCCATGCAAGGCCGGTGCCTGAGCACAGATCTCTAGGTCATCCTGGTAGTGTCTACTAGCCTTCGTAGAGCCTACATCGGATTCTACAGGCTTCCATACGATTCAGGACCTGGGAAATTCATCGAGGTGGTGGGGCTGGGCCCTGTGCGTAACTGTATGCTTGGAAGCTACGGGTATTTAATGCCAGCGTATAATTCAGATTAGTAACATTATAACAGCTTCTCGGACAGGCTCATTCCAATCGGCTTCCAGCCGAAATTGAGTTGCTGCTGCAAATTCAAGGCTCACAGAATCTAGCCTAAACCCTGAACCATACTGGCCCGTTGCGGACATTTCCGGTTGTTCTTACTTTGGTGGTTTGTCTTTGGCCGGGGTGCCCTTCGACATCAACTCATTCCTCCTTCTTCTTCTCGGTCTTTCCATACTTACCAGCGGCTGTCAACAAAAGCCCACTAGAACGAAGTCCATCCGAGCCAAAACACCCCCCATCTCGAGTTTCGAAGCTTTTCCAAAAGCCACGCCTCCTCCGCCACTGCTGCGGTGCCCTCGGGCCTGCTGGGCGTCTCGGCGCGGGTCCTCGCCGGAATGGTCCGCCGGTTGGTTTGTCGAGGCCTTAAGGACCTGCCAGTTTGCCTTCGACCATATGGTCACACCACGGGGTCTTTGCAGTACTATGGAGGGCATCGTGCTAGAGCGGAGAGACCATGAGAAATGGAGGCACTGCAGCCTGGATCTTCTCAACTTCTACACTCCACATGCAGGGTTTTGATGCCTGGCCTGCAGTGGTTGCAGGCCTACGGGTTCTCGGGCCAAAGCGCTTACCGGCTTGCGGTCGTTTCTGGCACGTGACATGATACCAAGACGCATTCTGTAACCACATACAGATCGACATAACTGATCTGATGCGTGTGATGGGCGCTCGATCCACAACACCATCCACATACACTGAAGCCTCCAACTACCCAATCAATTCGAACCGCCATGACGGTCGCACATGATGCTCGCAAAGGATCCGACCTCTGACCTCCGTCTATCTTCAACCGCAAGCATTCACCCAAGTCCTCTTCAAAACCATTATTGAACAACTCTTTTTGTCGGATATACTACTATATCTTGTAGCCTTGTCGAACGCAATTCGGATGGGGTTACTGTTCGACTGCTCGGTCTTTGCACAGCAGACAGCAACTTCGATTTGCTTTCTACGTGCCAAGGGACCCCTCCAAGTGCACCAAGGACATCCACCACCCTAGCAACGGCACGTGCGCCTTCGACTTCCTCGCCTCAGAAAGCTCTGCCGTGTCCACTGGGGATTGCCTTCGGTTGAGCACGGGTGGCAAGGGCGTAAAACCTAAATAAAACCCGAATGAAGTCGTCAGGTAAAGAACTCGAAATGCTTCAGGTTGAGTCTCTCAAGATCTACTTGCGAGACGATCCTAGACATGGAAGCGACGAAAGAAGACAGAAAGACGGGCAACAAAACAAATCCATAGACAGTCAGGACAAGGGAAGCAGATTCGCCAAGAACTTCTCGGGTCATAGGCCGTGAGTCGCTAGCTCCGGCCACACTTGACTTTGTGGGTCATGATGGAAGGTAAGACACGAAACACGCACGACGTCGAAATTTCGCGATCTGGGTCTTGAGGCCTACATGGGCTCCCTTGAAGCCCCCCCCCCCCC